>BOPN01000452.1:17500-25000 GCA_017312705.2 Penaeus japonicus | reverse complement strand
TGTAGCGATCTTCCTAGGACAAAAGACAAAAGAAAGTGAGAGAGATCGAAACCCACAAAGTTTCGACACCAGCGGCGGGTTTGGTTAGTAAAAATAGCGGTTGGGGTGTAGTTTAAAACTGAGACTACAACGGTGTGAAACGGTATATGAGGAGAGGGAGGTGAGAGCGGGAAGGAGGAGCAGAAGCGGAGTATGGAAGACATATATAACGGTAGCTTATATAGCGAGGAGGGAGGGGGAAGGGTGAGGGAAGGCGAGAGAGGTGAATGTAAAAGGCGCACACACACACCCACATACACATACACACACACACACACACAAACACACATACATATACATTTTTCACACACACACACACACACACACACACACACACACACACACACACACACACACACACACGTGTGCACATCACGCACCCGCTGGCACATGCTTAGTGCCGGTGGGAAATCGCAAAATTGAGCAGTGAGGGTCTTCCCGCTAGCTAGCACGCCGATGTCGTTGCTATAGCTGTTCACATATCGCTGCCGCGGCGTTATTTACAGATGCATACGGGGAGTGTAAATTTTCTGTATGTACTCTTTCGATAAACTTCGAGACGAGAACGTTTCCTCTTCATCTTTCAATTTCAAATGTTGATTGATTCTGCCGTTGTCATTGGCGCTGTCGTTGCTTGTTGTTCTTATTGTTATGGCGTCTGAGGCGGTGGAGATCCGCAAGAATCGTCACAAACACTATGAAATAACCACACTTATATCTACAACCTGACTCTTAAATTCTGACACACGACCCACCGTTGTCATCAAATTTTCCGCTCCTCCTTCCCCCCACTGGAAATATCCTGCACCTCTAACGGCCTTCGTCCTTCTTTCCTCCTCTCTCTCCTCTCTCTCTCTCTCTCTCTCTCTCTCTCTCTCTCTCTCTCTCTCTCTCTCTCTCTCTCCTCTCTCTCTCTCTCTCTCTATTTTCGCTTAGAACAGCGGAAAACACAAGCGTTTATTTTGTTCTTGTCCTTTTTCGCTTCGCTTTCGTATGTGTTCAATGTTGCTTTTCTGCCCGTTTACGCTTTTTCAAGTTCGTTACTGTCTCGGCCGCTATTTTGTTTTTCAGTCGTCTGATGGCGCACACTCATTACAAACCTGATCCATCCACCATTTACAGCCGCTTAGGCCTGAGACTCAATATTTTCTTGTTCCTCCTCTTCCATTCCTCGTCCACACTCATATTTCTGTTTACTGCGTGTTTGTCTGTCTAAATCGTCTGTCCAGTCGTTATCTTGCAATTATCCAGCTACTCACTCTCCGCGCTCTCCTCACCTGTACGTCTACCTGCCTTCGCGCCTGTTCACCTGCGCTGTGATTTCGCCAGCTTCATGACGTTCGTAGAAAAGCGCGCCACTGGTCACTTCTACAGGTCGCGACAGCGGAGACGAGACAAACGAAGGAAAGGAAAATAAAGGAAATTTAACTTCGAAGGCTGGACAAGATATACAATAAAAGTAGTATAGACGTCATGAGAATCATGGTCTAAAATTTATAGAGTAGTCAAAGTGGTATATACACAGGATGGTATACAGCCCAAGTGGCAGCGTGATATCTAGCGGGTATATGTTACTGGTGATGGGGCTTGTCTAAGGGCAGGGAATCGCCAGTACATAACAGGACATACAATTTTGTATGGGACATACAGTATGTGCTTGCTACAGAATAGTGGTAGTATACTGTATAAAAACATAACAGTATATGAGATAACCCCATATGTATGCTACGATAAGAACGAAAAGCGCCAAACATAAATAAAATAAGACAGCATCGTGAATGATCAGGACACATAATAGACGTTTTTTTTCGTGCTTTTATTATCCTTCTCCTTTCTTCCTCGTCTTCGGCCTTCTTCCTCCTCTTGTTCAATCTTACCTTCGTCTTTCAGCACCTACTTTCGCGGATCACCTTTCCCATCTCCTACGTTGGGTTCTATACCCTCCCCCCCCACCATAATCCCCCACTCCGGCCCCACCCGACTCCACCTCTTTCCTTCCTTACCCATAATATTCCCGCTCCCACCCCGGCCTCCGCGCCGGCCCGGGGGAGGGGGAGGGAAGGTGTTAGAAATTATAAAATAATGCTTCTCACTTCCTTCTCTATTTTCCTTCCTCCACACATTATTACCGAATATAAAATAAGGTTAACAATATAAGGCTTCGTGATGACAATTACTGCAATAAAATACTAAAAATCAATAACAGCTACTACTACTGCTAATAATAATAATAATGATAAGAGAAGCAATAATATCAATTAATTGGATGATGATGATGATGATAACAATAATAATAGTACTTCAACAAATAACATAATGCCAAAGCAACAACAAACAAGAAATAAAACTACGTTTCTTGCCGTAAATTCAATATTTGCTTAATTTATTCGATAAACCCCACTAACTCACGCATCATATAGTATCAAAAAAATACTGATGTCTTTCCGTTTTTCAAATAAAAATTTTCGAGTCTTTTTTCTGATGTTTCGCTTTTTATTTATTTTATTTTATTTTTTTATTTACTATTATTTTTTATTATTATTATTATTTTTTCGTTATTTCCAAGCAAAATTTTTCGCTCGCGTTTTATTCTTATCATTCTGTTATTTATTTATTTATTTTCTTTAATTATAAATATTTTATGAGCTTTTTTGAGAACTAAGGAGAATTATTATTTCTTTTTATACATATATATACATACATACACACACACATATATATATATATATATATATATATATATATATATATATATATGTATATGTGTGTGTGTATGTATGTATGTATGTATGTATGTATGTATAAAGAGAAATAATGAGTACCTCCTTAGTTCTCTTCCACTTCCTCAAAGAAATGACCCCCCTTCCAATTAAAGAAAAATAAATAAAAATAAAAATAACGGAACAGATACAGAGAATGATAAAAAATGATGAAAAACAAAATTAATAATAGGAAAAACGATCCAAATTAAATAATCGGAAACCATTTATATAAAAAAGATAGATATAGCACCTCCCCCCCCCAAAAAAAAAAAAATAATAATAATAAAAATAATAAAAAAAATAAAAAAAAATAAAATAAATAAAAAGCGATAGTAAGGGAAACATCCGGAAAGGGAACCAGAGTATCAGCGGAAATGTTTTTGCCGAGAAACGAGAGAGAACATCGAGTAATTGCGCGTGCAGGCTGTGATGGCGTGAGTTATTGGGGTTACTAAATAATGGCTTTAGAGCGAACCATCCCAAGTGTGGAAATTGCTAAGTCAGGAATTTGTTGTTTGTGGTTTATTTGTCGCTGTTGCTGGCGATAACTGTTATTGTTATTACTATTATTATTGTTATCATCATCATCATCATCATCATCATTTGTTATTATCAGTATTATTAATTGATATTATTGTAACGTTATTACTCTTATCATTATTATTATTATTAGCAGTAGTAGTAGCTGTTATTGATTTTTAATTATTTTTATTGCAATGACAATTGTCATCACAACCTTATATTGTTAACCTTATTTTATATTCAGTGATGATAATGTGTAAGAGAGAGAGAGAGAGAGAGAGAGAGAGAGAGAGAGAGAGAGAGAGAGAGAGAGAGAGAGAGAGAGAGAGAGAGAGAAGCATTATTTTATAATTTCTAACACTGCTTTTTCTCCCCTCCCTAGAGGTAAGAAAGACGGTGATGGGCTTGCGGAAGATCATAGATTCCCTGGCGGTGAGTGTGGGGCGTCGAGCTCGAAAATCCTTCGGGGATTTATGACGAGAGAATTTGATGGGGGGAGGTGAGGCTGAGAGGGGGGTTAGTTGTGGGTTGGGGAGGGGAGGTGAGGGTAGGATTAGTTGAAGGAGAGAGGGGGATTAGATCGAGGGTGGGCTAGGAGTGGGGGATATGTTGGGGATGGGGTGGGGGGGGGGTATAGAGAACCGTTATTGATGCTGTAGGAGATGGGAGAGAGGTGTCCATAGTAGGTGCTGAGAAAAAGGGGAGCCGAGAGAGGGGAAGAGACAAAGGAGAAGAACAAGATTAGTAAGAAGAATAGGAGGAAGAAGAAGAGGAGGAAGGGGAGAAGGAAGAGGAATTCGAAGACGAAGGGGAAAGAGAAGGATAATAAGCACGAAAAAAAAAAACGTCTGTTGTATTGTCCTTCGTCATTCACGGTCTGTGTAATGTTTTATTTATGTTTAGCGCTTTCCTCAAATGCCAATGATTCTTATCATGCTTATCCCATATGGGATTATCTCATATACTGTTATCTTTTATATACCAATATACTACACCACTATTCTGTATAACACATACTGTATGACAGACGTCCCATACCACAAAATTGTATATCCTGTTATGTATAACATTCTATACCACTAGACTGTAAACCCCATCCTGTATAACATATACCACTAGACTGTATACCCCATCCTGTATAACATATACCACTAGACTGTATACCCCATCCTGTATAACATATACCACTAGACTGTATATCCTATCCTCTATAACATCCTATACCACTAGACTGTATATTCTCCTCTATGACGTCCTATACTACTTTATTGTATATCTTATCCAGCCTTCGAAGTTAAATTTCCTTTTTTATTGCTCACATTTTCCTTCCCTTCTGCTTCACTCTTCGCCCTTGTTTGTCGCGACCTGTTAGGTGACTTGGTGGATCTGCGCTACAAGTGGTCGCGCTCGTTGCTTGCTCTGAACGTCATGGCTGTGTGCTTGCCGCCCTGGTGATTGCGAGGCGCACGGAGGAACTTGAGGTGAACGAACGCGAGTGTGAAATGAACGAATGAGAGGTGAACGTACGAACGTGAAGGTGAGGAGCACGAATGAACGTTGAAGGTGAGTAGCACGAATGAACGCAAGGCTAACGAACGGACGAACGAACGTGAAAATGAACAGGAACGAACGAACAAACACAGACGTGAACGTGAGGCGAGCGAGTATGAATGTGGTTCGAGCGGACGAGCGATGGAACTACGAAGGGAGGGAACAAGAAAACTAATGTGTCTCGAAGGCTAACGAATGGGTGTGAACGAGCGGCTAGTAAGTGTGAACATGGATCAGACATGAATGAGTGTGCACTTCCATCGAACGACTGTAAACGAATGTAACCGAGGCGAACTCAACGAACTTGAAAAACGCGTGGCAAACGAACGGGCGAAAGCGAACGTGAAGGGAACAAACACATACGAAAGCGAAGCGAAAAAGGACAAAACAAAAAATAAACGCTGTGTTTTCCGCTGTTCTCGTTAAAAAATAGCTTCGGCGAAGAGAGAGAGAGAGAGAGAGAGAGAGAGAGAGAGAGAGAGAGAGAGAGAGAGAGAGAGAGAGAGAGAGAGAGAGAGAGAGAGAGAGAGAGAGAGAGAGAGAGAGGAAGAGAGACAGAAATAGAGACAGAGACCCAGAGGTTGACCTTTGCCTTATCGAAAGAGGATATTTCCAGTGGGGGAGAGGGGGGTTGATGAGTGAGCAAGGGTGATGACTGACGGTTGGATTAGTATCGTGTGTCGGAATGAGTGTGATGCGTCGAGATCTTTAAGTCGGGTTATTTTATTAGATAAGTGTGGTTGGTCTATTTTACAGTGTTTTGCATTGGGATAAGTGACCACCGAGGTTCTTGGTAATCATCTCCCCTCCCCCTTTCCCAATGTCATGATCGCTGCAGGAACGCCATAACAATAAGAACAACAACAACAACGACAGCGCCAAATGATATAAGGATGAACCGAACTAGCAGCGAAGGTGAAGATGAAGGGGAAACGGCTGGACTTTCTCGTCCTGATTTGAGACCGACTGAAGTAGCTGCCATACAAGAAATTCACCCCCCCCCCCCATTTCCGTATACGTCACAAGAGGTTTTGTGGAAATAACGCTGCAGCGACATGAATAACAACAGCTATAACAGCCGATAACAGCATCGGCGTCAATAAATAACAGCAGGAGTATCCACCTTTAGGGCGAGGCGTAAATGTTATTTCAATTTGCTGATTTCCCACCGGCGCTGAAAACGTGTGTGCGTGTTTGTGTTTGCAGCAGTGATGCGCTGATGTGCGCACGTGTGTGTGTGTGTGTGTGTGTGTGTGTGTGTGTGTGTGTGTGTGTGTGTGTGTGTGTGTGTGTGTGTGTGTGTGTGTGTGTGTGTGTGTGTGTGTGTGTGTGTGCATGTGTGCGTGTGCGCGCGCGCGCGTGATCCCTCTCCCCTCACCTTCTCCCGCCTTTCCCTACCCTTTCCTCGCCTTCCCTACTCCTCCCTCCTCGCCTTCCCTACACCTCTCTCTTCGCTTTCCTGCCCTCTCTCCTCGTCTTCCATACTCCCTTCTGCCCCTCCTTCCGCTCCTCCCCACCTCCCCTCTCTTCCTCACTGCCGTTTCACACCGTGTATCTGTTTAGTCTTCCCCGTACCCCAACCCCGCCAACCCCGTGCTCTTTGCTTTGTGTTTTCCTTGGTGTCGAGCTTTGTGGTTTGATCTCTCCCTTTTCTTTGTCTTTTTTTGTCCTTAAACATAAAAAGGAAGGTATCGTTCGGGCCTGTCTGATTTGTTGTGGTTGGCTAGTGGATGGCGGAGGCAGATAGCCTGAAGGCTGCTGGGTTTAGGCTTCTGAAATTACTTTGTTGTTGTCATCATCTCCATCTTTATCATCATCACCATCATCGTCGTCGTCGCCGTCACCATCATCACCATCATCATCAATATCGATCATCACCTTCATCAATATTCTTATTATATGCTCAATAGTCCGGATATTCCGGACATATTACTTACCATCCGCAAGCGTGGCCATTGTGTATAAAAGCGCCGTGTATGTGTTGCGTTTAATTAGAATGTTGACGATACATTTGTTCGAGAAGTTACTTCGATTAATTAAATTGTAGAGAGGAAGAGGGGAGGATAGTAGAGGGAGGAGAATTAGGGGAGGTACAGACGCGTACAACCATAGACACAACGAGAGAGAGAGAGAGAGAGAGAGAGAGAGAGAGAGAGAGAGAGAGAGAGAGAGAGAAAACAGAGAAACAGAAATCGAGACATAGGGCGAAACAGAATTGGAAACAAGAGACGCGCGAAAGACACCAAAGTCCCGTAAACACATGCTTGTATCAATTGGTGACAATCCCTTTCCGCAAGAGACAAAGGAGTCCATTGGCCCTGAAGCTTTTAGTCGGATATATTATTAAGTCCGGGAGAGAGAGAGAGAGAGAGAGAGAGAGAGAGAGAGAGAGAGAGAGAGAGAGAGAGAGAGAGAGAGAGAGAGAGAGAGAGAGAGAGAGCCGCGAGGGTGAGGAGGAGAGACATGCCGTAACCGATGGTGCTGTTACGAGCGGGCGAGTGTGAGAAGGAATTGGTGCATGTTGCAAGGACGTATTTGTTCAGGAATGCTGTTTTTGTGCTTTTTACGACTGGTTGTAGTTGTCGTAATTGTGGTTTGATTGGTGTAGCGTGTAGATGTTGTCAGC
>BOPN01000452.1:5000-12500 GCA_017312705.2 Penaeus japonicus | reverse complement strand
GCCTCTCTTCTCTTCTCATCTCTTGTCCTGTCCTCTCCTCTCCTCTCCTCTCCTTTGCTATCCTCTCCTCTCCTATGCTATCCTATCCTATCCTATCCTCTATTCTTCCCTCCCCTCCCTTCCCCATCTCTTTTACTGCCCTCCCTTTTCTTCCCTCCCTTACTCTCCTCCCCTCGCGTATTCCCTCCCTACCCCTTCTCCTCTCTCGTCTTCTTCCCCTTCCCCTCCTCTCCTTTCGTCTTCCCTCCGTACCCTTCCTACCCTTCCTACCCTTCCCCTCCCATCCCCACATCTCCCCCCCTCTCCCCTCCTCTCCACTTCTCTCAATGGAAGTGCCGGATTTTCTCTCTAGGGGAAAGGAATGATAAAAAAATAGTATATTGATAAAAAAGCCCCTGGGAAGTAGCTGGGAGATGATTGTGAATAAGTCAATAAATCAATCTAGATTTCATTATGATTCTCACATCCCCCGCTGATGGACTGATGGAAGAGAGAGAGAAGGAGAGAGGGAGAGGGAGAGGGAGAGAGAGAGATAGGGAGAGGGAGAGGGAGAACAAGAGGGAGAGAGAGAAAAAAAAAGAGATAGAAAGAGAGGGAGAGGCAAGAGAAAGAGAATGAGAGGGGGGATACAATAAGAAGGGTGAGGGAGAGGGAGAGGGAGAGGAGAGAGAAAGAGAATGAGAATGAGAGGGGGGATACAATAAGACGGGTGAGGGAGAGGGAGATAGCGAGGGAAAAACGTTATCAAAACATCTTCTAGAAATACTACGCCGTTTTATTCCACGAGAGGAAACGTAAGAGGAGGAGGGAATGAGGAAGAGGAAAGAGGGAAATCGAGAGAGAAATAGGGAGAGAGAGAGATAAAGTTGATGGAAGACTGACCAGTTGAAGGGGAAGAAGAAGGAATAGGGATAGAAAGAGGAAAAGGAAATAGAGGAGGAGAATGAGAAGAAGTAAGGAGAGATCGGGAGGAGATGGAGAGAGAGGAAGAAGGAGAAAGAGAAAGAGAGATAGGGAGATATGGAGAGGGCGGGCGAGCGGGCGAGCGGGCGAGCGGGCGAGAGAGCAAGAGAGCAAGAGAGCAAGAGAGAGAGAGAGAGAGAGAGAGAGAGAGAGAGAGAGAGAGAGAGAGAGAGAGAGAGAGAGAGAGAGAGAGAGAGAGAGAGAGCAAGAGAGAGAGAGAGAGAGAGAGAGAGAGAGAGAGAGAGAGAGAGAAAGGAGGAAGAGAAGTACTCAACCAGCAGACTGTGTGAGTCCCAAGAAGTTGAAATTCACTATTTGCACTGACCTTCCGTCAATGAGAAAATGCCCTTTGAGGGAGAAGTTTGTAGACTTTCAGCGCTCGTTTGCAACTAAGACGGAAAAGTGTGGGATGGCAGTAGATAGCGAAACTTGACTAGGCTTCTGGTTAAAGTTTACCATTACGTGAATATGAAAGAAAAAAAAAGCGTGCTTCGAAACAGGAACGATTGCGTGCCGTAAGGTCTTTAGTCTTTTTCGTTCTGTTTTCCATTGTTTTTAATATTTTTCTTTCTTTTAAGAAGAATGTCTAGTAATATAATCGTAAGCGTACATGCCTTTCACTGTCTCATTCGAAATTAGTCCTTTCCTCCTCCTCCTCCTCCTCCTCCTACTCCTCCTACTCCTCCTCCTCCTCCTCTTCATCCTCCTTCTTCTCCTATTCGTTCTACATCGTCTTGCTACCCAAACGCCTTTGCTGACACACCGCTTCAGATAATCTGTTTTTCCCTCTTGTAATGATATGCTCTCGCTCGAACGCTCTCTCTCTCTTTCTCGCTCTCTCTCTCTCTCGCTCACTCGCTCGCTCTTCCTCTCTCCACACTTCCCTCTTTCCCTTCCTCTCTCTCTCTCTCTCTCTCTCTCTCTCTCTCTCTCTCTCTCTCTCTCTCTCTCTCTCTCTCTCTCTCTCTCTCTCTCTCTCTCTCTCTCTCTCCCCCCGTCTACCTTTCCCTCTCCCTCTCCTTCTCCCTCTCCCTCTCCCTCTCCCTCTCCCTCTCCCTCTCCCTCTCCCTCTCCCTCTCCCTCTCCTTCTCCCTCTCCCTCTCCCTCTCATTCTCCCTCCCCCCCTTTCTCCCAGCCTCCAGGTGAGCACTGCGCAGTGAATTACAAGACTCCATTCCGGAGTCGCCATCGCGTCCGTTTCCCAGTGAGCGGTTTTATTTACCTGGCCGTTAAACGAAATTTGGAAGGTAAGCGACTGGCCGGCGTGGATCTGAAATGCACTTTGCGTCCGACGCCCTCTCCGCGGCGGGGCTCTCGCTCGACCGCGCTCTCTGTTAGGCTCGACTGTGTATGTGTATGTGTTTGTGTTAGTGTGTATCATATATATATATATATATATATATATATATATATATATATATATATATATATATATACACACACATATATATATATATATATATATATATATATATATATATATATATATATATATATATATATATATATATATATATATACATACATATACATATACATACATACATGCATATATATATATATATATATATATATATATATATATATATATATATATATATATATATATATATATATATATATATATAAATATATATATATATATACACACACACACACACACACACACACACACACACACACACACACACACACACACACACACACACACACACACACACACACACACACACACACACACATTCACTATATAGTCGTAAGGTAAATGAAGCCTCGACATTGATCGGAACAAGAGGGAAATTACCGGAAAATTTGGTCGCCTAACGAACTCAACCGTGTGATAGGTTTAGGGAATACGAAGGACTAGTTTTTGTTGTCGTTGTTGTTCTTGTTGTTGTGTTTGTCGTTGTTGTTTTTGTTCTTGGGTGTGGCGGTGTTTGCCGTATACTGTTCTGATTTTGGTTATTCTTTCGATTTTTTATTTTTATTTTTTATCGGTATTGATGATGGTGATATTGATAGGAAAATGGGATTTTTTTTTTTTAATCAGAATAAAAAAAAACATTGCTTGGTAGCCTTTTTTGTGTAGAATTGAAACTCTGGATGAGCTCTATATACACTCTTGTTTTGTAGTCATGTTTTGTCCTTTTTTAACTGTGGATAAGCTCTATATAAGCTTTTCTCTCTCTCTCTCTCTCTCCGCCCGACCGACCGCCCACGGTTAGTACAGAGGACGCTAGCTGATGAGAAAGTAAACATTGCATGTAAGTGGTACTACTTACGAGCCTTTGAAGTACCACTTCGGAACCAGCGCGGAATTAAGCAAACGGCTCTGGGAAGACCGCGGCACCATAGCGAGTTGCCGTGTATCAAAAAAGAAAAAAGAAAAAAGAAAATAGAAAAAAAGAGGGGAAAAAAGTTGTTTTTATTCGGTAGCCAAGAGTGACAGGAGGTTGTAATACACTGAGGGGCTGTTCGGATGTTGTGTAACGTGGCCGGTCGGGGTATTGGTTTGTTTTCGTCGTTATCATTGCTCTCATCATCATCATTATCATCATCATCATCATCATTCACCACCACTATGACAATAATCACCATCATCTTTATTATCGTTCCCATTTATCATCATCACTGATACTGAATTTCATTATTTCCAGTATCATCACTGGGGTTTATTATTCTCATTTTCAACATCAAGGAAAAAATAAAGCAAACCATTACCATTATGAACCGCTCTGATTGCATATTCCCTATCGCCTACACCCCCTCTTTCATTCTTTCTTTTTTTCTTTCTCTCTCTCTCTCTCTCTCTCTCTCTCTCTCTCTCTCTCTCTCTCTCTCTCTCTCTCTCTCTCTCTCTCTCCGTCTCTCCGTCTCTCCGTCTCTCTTGCTTTCTCTTCTTTCTTTTCTGTGCCTTTACACAGTAGCCCGGCGGAAGGAAGCACGGAGGACGAATTGCTTGTAAAGCGATTTCGAAACGAAGAGAGAACTTTAGTTGGGGTCGTTTTCGGAGGTGGGGTTTGGGTGGAGTGGGGTTAGGGGAGAGGAGTTAGGTGTGTGTGTGTGGGGGGGGGTTAAACATGTGTGGTGAACTTTAGATTTTTGTTTCGAATGGGGGGGGGGCGAGATGGAAGCATGGATAGGGAAGAGTGTGGATAACAGCACTAGCCAGGGGAGGAGCGACATGGGTGGTTTGGGAGAGAATGAGTGAGTGATTGAGAGAGACAGACAGACAGACAGACAGACAGACGAATGTAGATGGAGAGAGAGACAGAGAGACCATGGGGCGTGTAATCTCGCGTCGAAAGAAAGGGGGAAGCTGTTCCGACGAGGGAATCGCCGAAAACAAATGCAAATGACTGATAACTAAGCCGATAATTTATTTAAATGATAATTAACGAGATTCAATTATTCATTATGAGACACTTCGCCGACAGCACTTACCTCGGGATGAGCGTTTTTTTTTTTCCAGAGAATTTTAAACAATCGTAGTGAATTCTCCTTGACTTACTTTATAATTCCATCGATGTTTTGTTATGAAATTTCCGCTCTTTTTTATTTTCTTTTTATCTTTTTTTTTCAAATCGTAATTTATTATTTTTAGACTTCAGATTAAGCTTCCTGTTTATGGACAGCTGACGAATGATGCGTGACGTAAAGTGAAATATTGTTGGTTAGTTGATTGGTGTGAGGCAGGCACCTGTGCAGATGTAATTTTAGGAAGCTTTGTATAGTATTGTATTTTCTGATTTTTTTTTTTTTTTCATCGTTTTTTTTTCGTTTTGTATCTCGATTTTCATCTTGTTCGTTTTATTTTGTTTTCATTCGTTTGATAGACTTTTTTTTCATTATTGTATTGTTTTTTATTATTGTTCTTGCTGCTGTTATCATCATCATCATTGTTATTGTTATTCTGCAACCCCCCTCTTTTGTTGTGTTTTTATATACAGTTATTTATGTATGAATAAGAACTTGGAATTTTTGATGATTCATTCAATGGATACATATTTTTTTCTTCCTTTCTTACACTCTCCTTCCTTTTCTCCCTCTTTTAGCGCTCGCTCGAGCGCTGTGTACTTCTTATTTCCGTTCGAACCTCCATCGACTCGCTCTCCCTCCCTTCCTCCCTCCCCCTCTCTTCCTCTCTTCCCCTTCCCTCCCCCTCTCTTCCTCTCTTTCCCTTCCCTCCCCCCCTCCCCAGTCTCCTCCTACCCTCCCCTCTCTCATCACTCTTCCCCTCCCTCTTTCTCTTCCATTCCCACCTCCACTTTCCACTTTCCCCTCCCCCCTTTCCCCTTTCCCTTTTCCCCTATCCCTTCCCCCCTTCCCCTTTCTCTTTCCCCTTCCCCCTTCCCCTTTCTCTTTCCCCTTCCCTTTCCCCCTCCCCTTTCCCCCTTCCCTCTTCCCTTTCCCCTTCCTCCCTATCCTCCCTATCCTCCCTATCCTCCCTATCCTCCCTATTCCCCTTCCTCCCTCACCTTTCACCATCTATTCGGCGCGCCCCCTAATTCCCCACCTGCCCATCTCCTCCGAGTGGGTCGTCCCCGGCTCATAAATCCGCTCTATTGAGACGAGGATATCAATTTGGCGATTTCCTTGTTAATCCCGTTCGTTGTAGTGTCCAGGGAGCCTGTTTTTTTATTGTCATTTGTATTATTAATGTATTATTATTTGTATTGTTATTGTTGTCTTTGTTGTTGTTATTAGTTATTATTATTGTTATTGTTTTCACTTATTGTTGTTATTGGTTTTATTTGTTACTTATGTGATTGTTATTGTTAACAATATTATTATTGTCATTATTGTTATAATGATGAGGGTATAGGAAGAGAGAGGAGGTAAGGAGGGAAGGAGGAGAGGAGAGATGAGGAGGCAAGGAGGGGAGGAGAGGAGAGATGAGGAGGCAAGGAGGGGAGGAGAGGAGAGAGGCTGAGGCAAGGAGAGGATGAGAGGAGGAAAGGAAGATATAAGGGAGGGGAGGATGGAGGGGGAGAAAAGTTGCACAGGGGGGGGCGGAATGGGGAGGAGAGGGTCATCGCGATGCCACTGGGGCCACAACTGCCTAGTCCATCAGTGCCAAAACGCGTCACGCAAGACATCCATCCTGCTGTCTGTAGGAGAGGGAGGGAGGGAGGGAGAGGGAGCGAGCGAGCGAGTGAGAAAGACGTGAAGGAGCGAGAAGAGAGGGGAGGTGAAGGTGAAGGTAAATGTGAAAGTATATGTATATTTAGTGAGGTTGAGAAAGGGGGAATGGAGGATAGAGTGAACGAAGAATTATAAGAAATGAGAGTAAGGGAGAAAGAGAGAGAGAGAGTGAGAGAAATAAAGAAAAGAAGAGAGAGAGAGAGAGAGAGAGAGAGAGAGAGAGAGAGAGAGAGAGAGAGAGAGAGAGAGAGAGAGAGAGAGAGAGAGAGAGAGAGAGGGGGAGAGAGAGAGAGAGAGAGAGAGAGAGAGAGAGAGAGAGAGAGAGAGAGAGAGAGAGGAGTTTACTTCGGGCTCGAGGAAAATTTGCAAGCAAGGCGAGAGAGAGGAGTGGTTTGCCTAGCGGAAGCTTAGTGTTCTTTGTTTCTTCTTCGATTGGCATTGTTATTATTATCATTATTATCATCATCATCATTATTATTATTATTATTATTATTATCATTATTATTATTATTATTATTATTATTGCTCTTCTTTTTCTTCCACTTCCACTTCTGACTCTTATTCCACTTCTTGATGACAGAAATAATAATTCCGAATAGTAAAAATAATGATAATGGTGATAATGATGACAACGATAGTGACAACAATGACAACAGTAAGAAGGACAATCGTAGAGCAACAGCGACACCCGGTACCTTGCAGACGCCGTGATTGTGCAACGCCTGTGCTTTGTCCTTCCCCCGAGTGGCACTTTTGTCTTAACATTCACCGAGTATTATCCAAGGTATCTCACGTTCAAAGAAAAAAAGAGTCTCCTCCGTTACCCACTTCAAAGTTTCAAAGTAAAAAGGGAAGATTAAAAAGATGAAGGAGGATGCGTGCAGGTGGAGGGGTGGGGGTATGGGTCGGGTTGGAGGAGGGGGAGGGGGAAGGGGTGGGGGTGGGGGAGGAATTCTGGGCCGAACCGCGGTGTTGCTTCTTTTGATCTCTGACGGTAGCCATCTCAGCCCACGCCCGTGCTGGGAGTACGGGCGGAGAGGCAGGGGGACGGGCTGGGCTCGGTGAAGGGGGTTTGTTAGCTTCGGTAGGGTTTTGTTTACTTTATTTCTCTCTTTCTTTGTCTTTCTTTATTTGTATATCGTGTTTATTTTTATATTCTTTATGATTTTTTTTTGCTTTTGAAAGCGATGATTCTGGTTTAAGGGATGTTATTGAATTTTTTTTAAGAGTTTGTATTTTTTGTAGTATTTTTTTCTGATTTGTTTTAAAAGGGGTGAGCTGATTTAAGGGATGGTAGTGTTTTTGACTAGTGAGATATAGGCCTATGGTTGTTGTTCTTTCCTTTGTTGATTTGTAGGAATCGCTATTCTAAGGATTGGAATGTGCTCGACC
>BOPN01000451.1:492613-496444 GCA_017312705.2 Penaeus japonicus | reverse complement strand
ATATATATATATATATATACATGTTTGTATGTATATAAATATATGTGCGTGTGTTTTTGTCTGTGTGTGTGAAATAAGTGAATAAGTGAGTGGATGAGAGAGTGAGTGAGTTATTAAGTGAGTAAGTGTGAGTATGTGTTTGGGTTTGTAAACGATCCTTATATCCACATCACATCTCTATCATGACAGAGTCTCTCGTCTCTTCTTTCCCGGATTCGTTCCAGATGTTGCATTCGCCGGTTGGCAGCAAATTACCCCAGCGAATCCCTCTGGCTGGCCCTCCCCTGGCCCTCCCCTGGCCCTACCCTGGCCCTTCTGACTGCCTTCGCTTGAACTCGCTTGACCCTGTATCTACAATTCCCCCCTTCGACTCCTGCATTCCTTTCTTCCCACCTTTGACCTGACAAAGGCATTTTCCCTCTTCCTCTTTCTTTTCGTTTCTTTGTCCATTCATCCGTTTTTTTACGTGTTTTTTTTTCTTTCTTTCTTTCTTTTTTTTGGATCTTTGTTGTAGGGTTTAATTTTATCTGAAGAAAATTATGAAGCTGCACTGACATAGTGGTATGGCTGTCTTGAAAAATTATTTTCATTTTCCGTATAAAAACCTTTTCTTTTTCTTCTTCTTCTTCTTCGTAAGAGCTACTGGTATGTTTGCGGCGGTGATTAGAAATGAATGACTAAATGTTTAACTTTATGATACTGTTAATACAAACTTACGGAAAAAAAAGTTTAATTGCTTTTAGGTCGCTTGCAAACCCGTTTATAAAGCGTGAATATCCAAAGCGGTGTAACTGTAGGCTACACCGACATGTTTTCCACATCATTTTCCAAATTCCAAACAGAACATTTATTTACTCGTTGATTATACCATTAATACAGCCTTGCATTCATAAATATACACAAGCTGATTTGCGTGCAGTAACTACATTAAATTTGCAGACCGGAACTGAACTTAGAACACAAACGGATGTATCATTCATTAATACTTTCAAAGAGAATAACTCATAAACCGAAAATAGTTTGGCGCACTTTTTTATCCTTTCACATTCATGAATATTAATCTGGACAGTCAATGACGTGGATGTACATATTTTCGAATGCTTATGTAACTGGTCCAAGCACATTCGCTCTATAAACGTGTTTATAGAAATACAGCGTACATATAAATCTAAATAGAATTGGACTAGAAAAAAATACATATGTATACGTACCCTGGCTTTCTGCCTGATTTTTTTTATGTTTGTCTTTTAGCGTATATGTTTAATTGTCTGTCATCGCCCCCCCCCCCCCACCCTCTCTCTCTCGTTCTCTTTCTCTCTCTCTCTCTCTATTTCTCTCTCTCCTTCATCAGCCTCCCACGAATCCTAATATGCCTAAAATCAAAAGCATGTCTTCTGCACACCGCCTCGTTGAACATCCCTCGCTTTCCCATGAAGTGTTCCGCATTCTGTTCCGCTGCAAAAAAAAAAAAAAAAAAAATATATATATATATATATATATATATATATATATATATATATATATTATATATATTACGCTCTTAATCTTATCAAACACGACGATCTACATCACTACGATTCGGTTACAGCGCCTCCTCCCCCCCCTCCCCTCGGCGACGATTTTTCAAGGGGAGGAAAAAGGCCTCTTCCCGCTTCACTAACCTCGTCTCCCAGGATTCCCTTGATTAATCGTCCCACTTGCTTGCATTATCCTGCTTGGGACTCCACTGGCCGGCGATTCATTAGGGAACACCTGATGCTTGGCGTGGCTCTGCTTGTGCTTGAGCTTCGATTGGCCTTTTGCCTCTCGAGGGGGAGCTGGAGAAGGGTTCTTAGTGTGTTCTTCGTGAGTGGGTTTTTGAAGTGGGTGGTGGTGGGGTTCGATGTGGTGGGGATAGTGGTGATTGTGGTGGTGGGGATTGTGGTGGTGATTGTGGTGAAGATTATGATGGGGATTGTGGTGGGAATATTGGTGATTATGGAGGTGGTGGTGGTGATGCTTTTGATGTTGCCGTGGATGATGTTTTGTTGTTGTTGTTGTTGTTGATAATGATGATGGATGAGGGTAATAATGATGGTAATGATGATAACAGAAACAATAATGATGAAAATAAGAGAACTAATACTGATGGATTTACTAATATTAATAACAATTTCAATAATGGTGATGATGATGATAATAATTATGACAATAGTGACAATTATGACAAAGACAATAGTGGGTGTTGGTGGGGTTCAATGTGGTGGGGATTGTGGTGGTGATTATGGTGGTGGTGATGCTTTTGACGTTGTTCTTGATGATGTTTTGTTGTTGTTGTTGTTGATAATGATGATGATGATGAGGGTAATAACGATTATAATGATGATAACAGAAACAATAATGATGAAAAGAATAGTACTAATACTGGTGATATTACTGATATTAATAACAATTTCAATAATGGTGAAGATGATAATAATGATATTGATGATGATGATAACGATGATGATAAGATAATGGCAATGATAATGACAATAATAATGACAATGGGAATGAGAATGATAATGATAATGGCAATGAAAATGATAATGATAATGGCAATGATAATGATGATGATGATAATGACAGAATAGTGATAGTACTGATCATCATAATTATGTCTACAATGATAGAGAATGATGAAAATGATATCAATGATAACAACATCAACAACAACAACAGCAATTGGTTGCAGGATTAGTATTTGCAAGTCAGGCAACATCTACACCAGCTGTAATAACAACCGCTGTATTATCATTAGCTGTAATAACAGTAGCTGAAACAGGAATAAGGGTCGCGGTGTTGGAAATAAAGAAAAAACAAACAAACACAGATTTATAAGGCTGTCATCATGAAAGCATCAAATTCCAGTATTGATATGATTTTACTTTTATAGATTGATTTATTTTTATTTATTTATTACAATTTTTTATTATTATTATCATTTTATTTATTTTATTTTATTTTATTTTATTTTTTTCAACTAAACTACATTACTTTTGATTTTACAATGTTTCTTCCTTTTTGAAAGATATACAAACAAATTAATGAATACATATATAAATAGATAATAAACATGCAAGTGAAAGTATAAACAAAGGAATAAGTAGATGAATGAATGTCTGGATGAAGTGATGGATAGATGGATGGATAAAAGAATAAATGAATAAATAAATGAACATATGAATAGCTATACGAATAGATGAATAGATAAACAGATGACAAGATAAACATACCAATAGATGAACAGTTCAATAATTAAATCAAATAAACATAAAAATAAAAACTATCGACTGGTTCATAAATTTTGCGAAAAAGTTAAATACAAGTCTCGGTCGGAGTTATTATCCATGCACTTTGGGAAGGGACTTATTACACTTTGCAAAAATAACTTGTTACACTTTGCACAAATAACTTGTTACACTTTGCACAAATAACTTGTTACACTTTGCAAAAATAACTTGTTACACTTTGGAAAAATAACTTGTTACACTTTTCAAGAATAGCTTGTTACACTTTACAAAAATAACTTGTAACACTTTGCAAAAATTACTTGTTACACTTTGCAAAAATTACTTGTTACACTTTGCAAAAATAACTTGTTACACTTTGCAAAAATAAAATGTTACACTTTGCAAAAATAACTTGTTACACTTTGCAAAAATAACTTGTTACACTTTGCAAAAATAACTTGTAACACTTTGCAAAAATTACTTGTTACACTTTGCAAAAATAACTTGTTACACTTTGCAAAAATAACTTGTTGCACTTTGCAAAAATAACTTCTTACACTTTGCAAAAACAGTTTGTTAC
>BOPN01000451.1:485113-487613 GCA_017312705.2 Penaeus japonicus | reverse complement strand
TGAGATTATCTTTGTTTTTCTTTCTTTCTTTATTCTCTCTCCTTTTCTTTTATTTTATTTTCTCTGCCTCTGTCTCTGTCTGTCTCTGTCTCTGTCTCTGTATCTGTCTCTTTCTCTTTCTCTTTCTCTTTCTCTTTCTCTTTCTCTCTCTCTCTCTCTATATATATATATATCCATATATATCTACATATCTATCTATATCTATATCCATATCTACCTATATATCTATCTATATATACATATATATATATAGTGTGAGTGTGTGTGTTTGTGTGTGTGTGAGAGTGAGAGACAGTCTCTGTTTTTCCGTTTCTCTCGTTGTCTCTTTTTTTTTCTCTCTCTTTCCTTTCTCTCCACTTTCTCTCGCATCTTCATCCTCCCTATCTATATGACCTGCCTTGTCGATAATCATATCTCTTTATGCGATATCAACCCATGTCCAGAGATGATAAGGATGAAAGTGAAGATGATAACAGCACTATAGTATTATTACCTCTTTTGATGATAATGATGATGGTAGTGATTATGACAATGATAATAGTGATGATAATGATTGCAATAGTGACAACGGTAACGATGATGTTTATGCTGATGATTATCGTCATAATTATGATTATAGAGATGATACAGTTATTTTAATTGATGATGATGAGATAAATCAAAACAATAAAGATAAGTAAGAAAAAAAAACATTCGGTTAAAAACAGTGATACTAACAATCATAATGATAATGATAATATTGATGATATTCATGATGATAATGATACGAATGATAAGAATGATAGTATTAATAATGAAAATACTAATAACAATAATGAATAGGATAACAATAATAAAAATCGAAATTGATGCTATCGAAGTCAAATCTGGCTGTCTGCAGGCATAACTCTGCGGAACCTTTTCGCCCCGTTACGTCAATGCATTTGACTGATGACGTCACACCTCCCGTCAGGTGACCTGATTGATGCTTGAATTTTTGTCACGTTTGATTTCGTCAGTTGTGATTGTAGGGATTCAGGATTGAAGTTGATAGAGCGGTAATATGATATCTTTAAGAGAGAAATCGCTATGAAATAACAATAAAAATAAACTTATTTGATGTTTCCATGAGAACGCTTGTACCTACTGCCAAATTATTGATTTGCTATATTATCATATATGTATTTTGTCACGAATTATGAAGAGGTCGCCATTAAAAAACGAAAACACATACCAATATATTAACGACGAATAACACCATTGTACATCATCAAAACGCCATGTTCAACTTGTAAATAAAACCTGACAGAGCCAAAAGGGAGCAACAAACAAACAAATGATATATTCACAATGCTAATACCAAGACCTCCCCCCCCCAAAAAAAAAAAAAAAAAGAAAAAAAAAAAAAAAAAAGAGAAAAGCAAGCGACACACAAGACGTTGACAGCATCAGAAATAATGACACTATTGATAAGAAATAATAGCCTGTTTTCCTCTGCCTGTGATGGATGGATTTCGACGAAACAAATAGAATTTTCGCTCATGTTCTTCCCTAGGAAACGATCGATAAAGAAAAAGAGACACGGCATATACATATATATGTTGTTGCATGCGGAGACAATACGACCATTCACACTAAGCGATGATTTGTGGCGATAATAAATGCAATATGTTGCAGACAGGGCGGGGATATGTGTCACCGTTTTAAGGCCTTATGTAGGACGAAGTGTTATATTCCGTATTGCAATATCTTTGATTACATGCACAACACTTTATTGGCATTGTCTTGATCTTAGATATAACTCTTGTTTTGTTTTTTGTATTGCAAATCTTCACAATTATTGGTAGCGTCATAAATATTTTCACAACGATTGTGGAATGACAATGCTTCTGCAGTAGTAATTTTGATTGCAATAATGACTCTATTAATTAATCATAAGAGCGACTAGATAAAAATATGATAGTTATGGATAATGATAATGATGATATAGAATGGCAATGATGATAATAACAATAAAGCATTGATGATGATGATGATGTGATGATGTGATGATGATGATGATGGTGGTGGATGTGATGATGATGGTGGTGGTGGTGATGATAATGATGATGATAATGATAATGACAATAATGATAATCATGATAATAATAGTAATGATATTGATAATACTAATAGCAATGATAACATTACTACTACTACTACGTTGCGACCAATAATCATGTTAATGATAAAGATTATAATGATAATGATTATAATAAAGGTAATGGAAAAGATGATAATGATAATCACAATAATAATGGTAAGAAGGATAATGATGATGATAATAATAATATCAACAATAGCAGCACTGTCCATGATAACATATAGACCAGAATTTATTAGTATGTTTATCACTGTCATCATCGTTATCCTTATCTTTACTGGTGTTATTACCATTACTGTTATTTCTACTGGTTGTCCTACTTAAAAGGAGTAATGATAAATTTCACTTTCTCGAAAAATAATTTTAGCCTCGTATGAT
>BOPN01000451.1:450113-460113 GCA_017312705.2 Penaeus japonicus | reverse complement strand
TCTCTCTCTCGCACTATTTCTCTCTCTCTCTCTCTCTCTCTCTCTCTCTCTCTCTCTCTCTCTCTCTCTCTCTCTCTCTCTCTCTCTCTCTCTCTCTCTCTCTCTCTCTCTCGCACTATTTCTCTCTCTCTCTTTTCTCGCACCATCTCTCTCTCTCTCTCTCTCTCTTTCTCTCTTTTCTCGCACTATCTCTCTCTCTCTCTCTCTCTCTCTCTCTCTCTCTCTCTCTCTCTCTCTCTCTCTCTCTCTCTCTCTCTCTCTCTCTCTCTAGGGAAGTATGAAGGAAGAGGGAGGGATGTTGGAAGTAGGTGTATGGCTAGGAGTGGGATTGGGGATGGAAGAGGGAGTGGGAGAGGGAAAGGGAGAGACAGAGACAGAGACAGAAAGAAAATGGAAAGAGGAAAGAAAGGGAACGAAAGGAAAACTGTGATGGAGGAAAACAAACAAAGAAAAATAAGCAAGTAAAGCCGTAAAGTTAACGAAAACTCGAAAATAAACAACCCCTGAAATAAGAAAGCAGCAGTAGCCACGACAGAACCCTCGGTCAGTGCTTGGAGTGAGAAGCAAGCAAGCAGTGGCGCTAATGGGGCACCGACAGGGAGCCGAGAGTGTTGTCGGGCGCCCTAATGGCATCCTACTTCGGGTCTCCGCGGCGTATCAGGCCCTGCGTGTTTAATCTAATGGCGTCGGCTTTTTGGCTTGTGGTTCGAGCTTTGTGGCTGTCTGTTTCTCGGTCTCTTTCTGTTTCTCTCTGTCGCTCTCTGTTTCTCGGTCTCTTTCTGTCTCTCTGTCTCTTTTTGTCTCTTTCTGTCTCTTTCTGTCTCTCTCTCTCTCTCTCTCTCTCTCTCTCTCTCTCTCTCTCTCACTCTCTCTCTCTCTCTCCCCCTCTCTCTCTCTCCCTCTCACTGCCTGATAACCATATGTATAAGCAAATACGCATAAATTAAAACTTATGCATGGCGTGTGGGCATATGTGTACGCAACTACATACAAATATATATTTATATATGTGTATACATATGTAGATGTGTGGGTATATATGTGTGTGTGTGTGTGTGTGTGCGTGTGTTATCATTACAGTTCCTCCCATCAAAGAAGAAATATAATCAGGAAGCAAATTAGTTTTGAGACACTGAGTGCCCTCGAGCCATGAGGGGTTATACAAGTTTCTCCGGTCCCGCCCTCCCTATCCCTTCTTCCCCTTCCCCCTTCCCTTCTCCTCCTTTTGCCTTACCCCTTGCCTCCACTTCTTCCTTCCCCCTCCTCCTTTAGCCTTACCCCTTGCCTCCACTTCTTCCTTGCCCTTCCTCCTTTTGGCTTACCCCTTGCCTCCTCTTCTTCCTTCCCCCTCCTCCTCCTTTTGCCTTACCCCTTGCCTCTACTTCTTCCTTCCCCCTCCTCCTCTTGCCTTACCCCTTGCCTCCTCTTCTTCCTTCCCCCTCCTCCTCCTTTTGCCTTACCCCTTGCCTCCACTTCTTCCTTCCCCCTCCTCTTTTTGCCTTACCCCTTGCCTCCACTTCTTCCTTCCCCTTCCTCCTTTTGCCTTACCCCTTGCCTCCACTTCTTCCTTCCCCTTCCTCCTTTTGCCTTACCCCTTGCCTCCTCTTCTTCCTTCCCCCTCCTCCTCCCGTTCTCTTCCCTCTCCTTCTCCTCCTCCTCCTCCCTTCCCCCTCCTCCTCTTGCCCTACCCCTTGCCGCCACCTCTTCCTTCCCTCTCCTCCTTTTGCCTTACCCCTTGCCTCCACCCCCCACCACCACACCCCCCTTCACCCCCCACCCACCACCGCTCACTCACACAGTTCCCTGAACACTTCATACAAACATCACGATCAGTCAAACCCTGGAAAGCGACCGATGACTTTTTTTTTTTTTTTTTTTTTTTTTTTTTGTCCCACCGAGTACAAACTAACATGCAGAAGCATCTCGACCCTGAGGGCGGAATGTGGTTCGCCCGAATTCTGAACCACCAAAGGGAGACCGGGGGGGGGGGGAGGGTAAAAATGCTGTAGGAACATCTGCTCTGCGAAAATTAGTGGAGCTGCGTTAAGGCTAGACTAGAATCATTCATGGGGTCTATTTAGATTTCATTTTTGTTTTCTTCTTTTTTTTAACTTTTTGTTCCGTGTGTCTCTTTTTTTTTCCTTACTTCGTTAATTTCTCGCTCTATTCTTCTCTGTTTCTCTCTCTTTGAACTATACCTCTCTCTGTGTGTGCTTAATCCTTCCTCTCTCTCTCTAGTTTTCTTTCTCTTTCTGTTTCTCTGTCTCTCTCTCTCTCTCTCTCTCTCTCTCTCTCTCTCTCTTTCTCTCTCTCTCTCTCTCTCTCTCTCTCTTTCTCTCTGTCTGTCTCTCTCTCTCTCTCTCTCTCTCTCTCTCTCTCTCTCTCTCTCTCTCTCTCTCTCTCTCTCTCTCTCTCTCTCTCTGAACCTCTACCTCTCCCTGTGTGCTTAACCCCCTCCTCTCTCTCTCTCTCTCTCTCTCTCTCTCTCTCTCTCTCTCTCTCTCTCTCTCTCTCTCTCTCTCTCTCTCTCTCTCTCTCTCTCTTTCTCTCTCTTTTTCTCCCTCTCTCCCCTTCCCTCCCTCCCTCCCTCCCTCCCTCCCACTCTAAGTTTGCAAAGATTATCAGAAATGATTAATTTTATCCCTGAACATCTAATTACTAAATCACTAATTTGCATAGTGTTTAAAGTACGATGCACAGTATTTGATGTGCGATAAAAAGCAAAGTTTGGGAATTCATTATTCATATTTGACTTTTGATATAGGATGCACAGATTTCAAGACTGCAGCCTTTTACTTGTATAAGTAAAACCTTTTTACTTATGCTCTGTCATAGATAAAGAGATTGTTGTTAATAATGTACAGTTTATGAAATCAGAAGATCTTGATTTAAGGATGACTAATATCAGGTACCCTACTTTAGTTACTCAGTGATTAAAATCCACCACCGTCTTATTTTAATAACTTATTCCTACCTTGAAAGCAAGCATCAGGTAATATCTTATATATACATTTTTTTATGGATTCAATCCTCTTCAAAGTTTAAAACTCTATTTTTTTCACTTATTCAGATGCAAGTCATTGCAAATAAAGAAAAAAAGAAGATCAAACGTTACAGATTTACACAACTTTACTTCTTTTTTTTTGTATCGTTCATACACGAACAAAAATGATAAAACCAATTTGAACATTAATTCGTTTATTTATTTTTTTCTCTTTCGTAGTCATATTTTCCGTTTTTTTTTTTTTTTCTTTAATCCTTCTTCTTCTTCTAAGTTTTCTTTCTTTATTGATGTATCCTTTATAAATTCATCATCATCATCGTCATCATCATCGTCATTAGTAGTAAATGCTGTGGTAGTAGAAATAGTAATAGCATTATCGTTATTATCATTATCATTTTATTCATTATAATATTTAACCTTTATATCATTATTATTGCTATTACCATAGTTATTATCATTATCATTGTTATAAGAATTAGCATCATCATTATCATTATCATTATTATAATTTTTATCTCTATTATCATTTTTATCCTTATCATAGTCATCATCATCATCATTATTATCATAATCATTACCATTACTCACATTACTATTGTTATCATTATCGTTATCATTATTATCATCATTACCATTATTGATAATATCATCATTATTATTATCATTATTACTACAACTGCTACAATCATCATCATTATCATTATTATTATCCCCATTATCCTTATCATTATCATGATCACCATCACCATCACAAGACTAAACCAGATTTGCGGAGCAGATGCTTCGTCGGGCTTATATGCACTGAGGCGAGCCCGCCTGTGCCAGCGTGTGCCGACTCGTGAGAGAGTGTGCCAAAGAGTGCTGACTCGACCTGAGCTACCCACCGTGATGCCCGACCATGGTAGTGACCACCAGGCGACAGTGGAAACTCACGAGCTTGAACGGGGCTCGATCTATCGTTTACCGGGATGTGAGGCCGGCGCGCTAATCACTGCCCGACCAGACTGTTCAACACCATAACCATCATCATCTTCACTATAATTATCATTAGCATCATCGTTATGAATATCGTTATTCATCTACTCCTACTTTTTAGTGTGTGTTTGTGCAACTTATAACCCCTAGGCACAGTTGCAGCTCGATGTTTATTTCAGTTAATTCAACAGTAAAGTGTAAATTATGCATTGTTGCAAGTAGGACTATTTTCTGTATTACTCTGATGGTGAAGTTTCGTGGTATTTTTTCCTTGTTGTTTTGTTGTTGTTTTTGTTGTTGTTGTTGGCTCGAGTCGTGCTCTTCATTGTCTTTCATTAGTTTTGTTTTTGTTATTGTCACTACATTTACTATTATTTTCATATTATTTTTGTAAGTATTATTTTTATCATTATTACTAATATTGTCATTATTATAATTTCCTTCATTATCATCATTATCATTATCATCATTATTATTATTATCACTATTATCATTATAATTATTATAATTGTTATCATCATCATTGTTATTATCATTGATATCATCAATTACAGTCAAATTATCATCATTATTATTTTCATCATGATCACTATTATCATCACTATTATTACTATTACATTTTATGTTATTAGCATGATTATCATTATCATCCTTATCCTTATCAATGCTGGTTTTGCTATCATTATCATCATAGTTGTCATCATCATCATCATCACCATAGCCACATCACCAATACACTTCTTCCCATTCTCTTCTATCTACTCCCCTTACCCCTTCCCCCCTCCCCCTCTACCCCCCTTTACCCCTCCCGTTCTTCCCCCTTTCCCCCTTCCCCTGTTCACCCCCTCCCCCTTCCCCTCTCCCCCCCTTCCCCTCTTCCCCCCTCTTCCCCCTCGCGAGCTTGAATGAGGTTACGCCAGCGAATTAAATGATTACCTAGGTCTCCCCTCGGAACCTGTCCTTTAGGGAGAACCAACTTTTGTCACCTCAGACCTGTCACTTCGCCGTCTATCTCACCTGTCAATCTGACCTGTCAATATGAGCTGTCTACTCCGTGCCACCGCTTACTGGCATTTGTTCAGTTTTCATGACCATGTGTTTATGTTGATTCGATTTTTGGGTGTGAATAGGTTAGGTTAGGTTAGGTTAGGTTAGGTTAGGTTAGAAATGAATCTATATGTTTCTTTGTTGTCTTCTTTGTCTTTAGTTCTTCCTTCTCGTTTATTTTCTCACTTTCATCTCACTTTCACTTCTTTTCTTTCTGTTTAAATTATCCTACTTTGTGTCAACGTCTCTTATTTTTCCCTCTGTATTTCCTTATTCCTCTTCTCTAGATTTCTTCTCTCGCTCTCTCTCGCTCTCGCTCTCTCTCTCTCTCTCTCTCTCTCTCTCTCTCTCTCTCTCTCTGTCTCTCTCTCTCTCTCTCCCTCTCTCTACTCTCTCTCTCNTTCCCCTTTCCCCTCTTCCCCCCTTCCCCTCTTCTTCCTCATTTTCTAATAAAGCAACTCCCTAACCCTGCTTTGGGCGAGAGACAGGGCACCGTACAGGCACAGTCCCCATACTAATTTCTCCGCCAAAGTGAGTTTGCTTGTAGATTATGTGATGGTAAATACTTTCAGGAGCACCCAGTTGAGGCTCCTGAAACCGAAATTGGATATTCAGTTCAGGGATATGTTTCTACTGCTACTTTGGCGGCGGTTCCGAGAGAGAATAAATTAAATGGAAATAATGAAAAGAAGAAAAAAAAACAAGGAATACGTGTTAGAAGTGTTACGCCCCCCTTTTCCGTTTTGAGAAATGTATCGCATAATGTTTGGTTAAGGAAACTGAGCTTCGTGGGTGTCATTTGAACGAATATTTGTGTTTATATCCTCTTTTTTTTTTTTTTGAGGAAGGGGGGGGGGGGAAATTTATGCCTAATGGAAGCGCACCGCTGCATCCGAAATTAAAGCACTTGAGGACAGGTGCCCCTTTGTAGGTCCTGTACAAAGTATTTGTGTTTCTCTAATCTCCTTTCTGAACACTTTGCTCTCTCTCTCTCTCTTCCTCTGTGCTATGCTCTTTCATCTACCTTCTCTCGTATATGCGTTTTCTCTTTCTCTCTCTCTCTCTCTTTGTATGTGCTCTTTTTATCTACCTTCTTTTGTATATGTGTTTTCTCTCTCTCTCTCTCTCTCTCTCTCTCTCTCTCTCTCTCTCTCTCTTTGTATGTGCTCTTTTTATCTACCTTCTCTCGTATATGTGTTTTCTCTTTCTCTCTCTATCTCTCTTTGTATGTGCTCTTTCATCTACCTTCTCTCGTATATACCTTTTCTCTTTCTCTCTCTTTCGCCCTCCCTCTCCTTCTCTTTCTCTCTCTTTCGCCCTCCCTCTCCTTCTCTTTCTCTCTCTTTCTCTATCGTTCTCTCTTCTCTTTCTCTCTCTTTCTCTATCGTTCTCTCTTCTATCTCTCTCTCTTTCTGTCTCTTTCTCTCTCTCTTTCTCTCTCTCTCTTTCTTTCTATATCCTTCTCTCTCTCTCTCTCTCTCTCTCTCTCTCTCTCTCTCTCTCTCTCTCTCTCTCTCTCTCTCTCTCTCTCTCTCTCTCTCTCTCTCTCTCTCTCTCTTCTCGATCCACCCAACCCCTCCTCCCAGCATCCTGCGATGGCTCCTGCAATCTTACAGGTTATGAATATTCGTGCAGCTGAAGATCCCAAGCTGGCAAGGTTCGAGATGCTAGATGCTTTTGCTCGAGTCCGGACGTGCCCTACATTTTTTCCAGCATATTGAGTTACCAAACACGATTTTCTTCTGTAGGCATGTCTTGTTTGATGTATTCTCTATGCTCAGTTCATATTTATCTCGTCTTTCCTCGAGTGTGTGCATATACAACACACTTCTTCATTCGCTGTCTGATAAGAAAATAGCTTTGGGTCGTATCCTTAGATAAAAAAGTGGGAAAAAATGTTTGTGGAATAGCACGGCCGAGAAGGAATAAAAATGGTCTCTGAAGAAAAAAATAGATAGAAAAAAAATAGAAAAATAGATACAGCATAAACAGTACAAGGAGCCAAGGTCGTGTCTCGAACAGGTTATCCTTTTTCCATCAGGAGAAGTTAATGTTGCGAAAGTAAACAAGACCGAAAGAAAAATACCGTTACGATTTTTAAGATATATTTTATCTTTGTATTTTTTCTTCCTTTTTTTTTTTAAAGAAAAATAAAAAAAGTCGCATCATATGAGCATCGTTGTTTTGTTAGACCGATCGAGATGCAGAAGACGGCTTCAATTTTTTTTTATAATATTTTGTTAATCCCTTTTTTTCGTCCTACTTTCCTCCTTACCTTTTTTCTTTTCTTTTCTTTTTCTATTTGTAGGAGGACAAATACACAAGTCGCCCTCGCTCGAAGAAGGACGGCTGTGGAGGAGGAGGGCATTCAAGGAGCACCTCGAGGAGCGACGCGATGCACTGAAGGAGGGGAGGATTAGCTCCTGTGTTTGCTGAACTGTTCATAAGCGTGTTCATTATTGCATTCAATATCAGCACAGTTCATTATTGTAAATGTTGTTCTTACTATCCTCCTCCTCCTCATCATCATCAATATCATTATCATCATCATCATCATCATCATCATCATCATCATCATTATCACCATTATCATCATCATCATCATCATCATCATCATCATCATCATCATCATCATCATCCTCATCCTCATCCTCATCCTCATCCTCATCCTCATCATTATCATTATCATTATCATTATCATTATCATTATCATTATCATTATCATTATCATCATCATCATCATCATCATCATCATCATCATCATCATCATCATCATCATCATCATCCTCATCCTCATCCTCATCCTCATCCTCATCCTCATCCTCATCATTATCATTATCATCATCATCATCATCATCATCATCATCATCATCATCCTCATCCTCATCCTCATCCTCATCCTCATCCTCATCCTCATCCTCATCCTCATCCTCATCCTCATCCTCATCCTCATCATTATCATTATCATTATCATTATCATTATCATTATCATTATCATTATCATTATCATTATCATTATCATTATCATTATCATTATCATTATCATCATCATCATCATCATCATCATCATCATCATCATCATCATCATCATCATCATCATCATCATCATCATCATCATCATCATCATCATCATGTTAGTAACAATGATGATAATAATGATAAAGTTTACAATAATGATGATAAAAGGGATAATGACAGTAATGATAACGATAATTGTAATAGTAGTAATGATAATGATGATAAGATATACTATAATGATGATGATAATGATAACAAAGATGATAATGATAATGACAGTGATAAGACTATAATGATAATAATAACAAAAATCATTATCGTAAAATTATTATCAATAATAATGATCATAATAATGATGACAGTGATAACAATGATGATATTAAGGATGATAATGATATTAATAATGATAATGTTGATAATGATGATTACTCTTGAAGCAGCAACAGCAAGATTAACTATCATTACTACTATTGCATCATCATCATAGTTGCTCAGGTTGTTGTTGTTGAAACCATTATCATTAGTCTTTGCAACATTATCATTACAATTTTTTTTTATCGTGATAGTTTTAATGAAGAGATATATACAAAAAATATTATATGCAGTTATTACATAGAATATTACAATGGCTGAACATTTTATTCGCAAAGTTAGCATAATCATCATGAACATTATGATTGCAATGACCAAAACCAAATTTGTTTCACATTATTTTTGTTTTTACTACATCATTACTAGCTGGGTGTCTGTAGTCTAGCCCGGGGGTCGCTACGAAATATCGAATTTTGTGTCTGGCCTTTTGGGGGTTCGGAGAGCTTTGTCGAGCGTTCCTCTCGCTCTTTTTCTTTCTCTCTTTCTCTCTCTTTCTCTTTCTTTCTTTCTTTCTTTCTTTATCTCTGTCTTTTTCATTCTCTTTCTCTCTTTCTCTATCTTTCTTTCTCTCTCTTTCTTCTCTTCTCTTCTCTTCTCTCACTCTTTCTTCTATTTTCTCTTTTCTTAGTCTCTCTTCTTTTATCTCTCTTTCTCTCTCTTTCTCTCTCTCTATCTCTCTCTCTCTCTCTCTCTCTCTCTCTCTCTCTCTCTCTCTCTCTCTCTCCCTCTCTCCCTCTCTCCCTCCCTCCCTCCCTCCCTCTATCCCTCCCTCACTCCCACCCTCCCTCCCTCCCTCCCTCTCCTACCCTCCTTCTCCCTCCCACTCCTACCCTCCCTCTCCTCCCCTCCCCCCTCCCTCCCTCCCACCCTCCCTCTATTTCTCCCTCCCTCCCTCTCCCTCCCTCCCTCTCCTACCCTCCCTCTCTCCCTCACCCTCTCCCTCCCTCCCTCCCTCCCTCCTCCCTCCCCCCCTCCCTCCCTCCCTCCCTCCCTCTCTCCCTCCCTCCCTCCCTCCCTCTCCTACCCTCCCTCCCTCTCTCCCTCCCTCCATCCCACCCTCCTTCCATCTCTCCCTCCCTTCCTTCTCTCCCTTCCTCCCTCTCCCTCCCTCTCTCCCTCACCCTCTCTCACTCTCCCTCCATCTCTCCCTCCCTCTCTCTCCCTCCCTCTCTCCCTCTCCCTCCCTCTCTCCCTCCCTCCCTCTCCCTCCCTCCCTCCATCCCTCCCTCCCTCCATCTCTCCCTCCCTCTCCCTCCCTCCCTCCTTCTCCTACCCTCCCTCTCCTACCCTCTCTCCCTCCCTCCCTCCCTCCCTCCCTCCCTCCTTCCCACCCTTCCTCCCTCACTCCCTCACCCTCTCTCCCTCCCTCACTCCCACCCTCCCTCTATCTCTCCCTCCCTCCATTTCTCCCTCCCTCTCCCTCCCTCTCCTACCCTCCCTCCCCCTCTCCCTCACCCTCTCTCCCTCATAAGCCACCGAAGAAAAGTCATTACGGTACGGCAGCGCCACCTGCTGTAGTGATGACTGAGGTCGAATCGGCTCGCGGTCGCAGAGTTGCACCAGCTGTCGGAACGCCGCAGAAGG
>BOPN01000451.1:420065-429744 GCA_017312705.2 Penaeus japonicus | reverse complement strand
GTTATGAAGTTGCTGTGTTTGTGTGCTGTATGTGTTGGATGTGGTGTGTGTGTGTGTGATGGATGTGTTTTGGATGGTGGATGTGCTGTGTGTGTGTGTTGTGTTGTGTATTTGATGTGATATGCACTCTTAGTATTACAGCATGAACTTCAATTTCTGAAAATATTAAATATGTTCATACTAAAAGAGTTTAAAATAAATTTGATTCACGCATTATATCTGTATCATTTATATTTCCCTATATTTTCACGTATCCCATTTAGGATGGGAAAGACATGCCTTTATCTTCCGACAGAAATGAGAGGTGGACAAACTGTAATGATCAATCATCATCGTCATCTCAGTATCAATACGAGGAGGATAAGAATGAAAGATAATAATAAGAAGAAAAATAGTAATAGTAATTAAACTACTACTATTACTAATAAGTGCAATGGTACCAGCAACAGCGAAAGCAACACTTATAAGCTAATAGTAATACTGACTATAATGAGAAGACAGCTGCTAATTGTGATAAAAAGGATATCATCACCATAAAAAGCATCAGCAAGATCTCTCGGAAAAAAAACAGTAAAATCGAGACGTCAATTATTCATTTTCGTGAAATTTATTGATAATTTTCAATGCCTCTTTTAAGGACACGCTAAAATAATAATGATGCTGATGCTGATAATGACGATAATCAAAATAATGTTGCTAATAACTACAACCATGATGATGATGTCAATCGTGATAATAAATAACACAATATGATATTAAATCAGATATAAATGTAGCGATAAAAACAAAACCAAACGACCTCGTTTATGCATCCTGATACCTGACCTGACGCATCTATGAGAAAAACAGTGATAGGGTATATTTACGCCAATCTGACGCTCGCCTCTCGCTCCCCCCCCCCCCTCTCTCTCTCTCTCTGTATCTCATTCTCTCTCTCTCTCTCTCTCTCTCTCTCTTTCTCTCTTTCTTTCTGCCTCACTCTATCGCTCGTTCTCACTCTCTCTCAATGTCTCTCTCTCTCTCTCTCTTTCTTTTTCAGTCACTAACTCTCTCTTTCTCTCTCTATTTATCAATCTATCTATCTCTATCTCTTTCACTCTAACTATCTATCCATCTATCTCTACCTCTCTCTCTCTCTTTCTCATCTCTGTTTCACTCATACTATTATTATCATTGTTATCATCATTATTATTATTATTACTATTTTCATTATGATCACCATCAGTATCATTTTTAATCAAAATCATCCTCATCCTTATAATCATTGCTATCATCATTACAATCATCAATCTTAATATTATCATCATTATCATTATTGTTATTACTATCATTAACATTATTCTAATTACACCCATATCATTATTACCCTCTTTATTAATATGATTATTGTCATTATCATTATTTCGTTTTTTGTTATTGCAATTATCATCAGTTATACATCATTGCCATCATCATTGTTATTATAATCACGATTGTTATCATGATCATTAGCATCATCTATATTATCATCATCCTTTTTAACTATTATCATCATCATTATTATTATGATCATTGTCATAACTATCTTTATTACTATCATTATTATTATCATCATCATAATTACCATTATTTTCATTATCATCATTGTTACTATTGTGATCATCACTTTTATTATCAGTATCATCATTTTCTTTATAACTTATATCATTCTTATCATAATTATCATTATTTTCATCTTCATTATCAATACCATTACTATCTTTAAAATTATCATTATTATGATTACTATTATCAATGCTATCCTTATTCATGTTTTTTATAATTGTCATCATCATTTTTTTTCTTCTTATCTTTTTTTATTGTTATTGATATAATTATCATCAATATTCCCATTCATAATATTATCATTATCATCATTATTGTTATTATTATTCTTGTTATCATGTAATAGTGTTATCGTCATAATTCTTAGTATTTTCATTGTTTATATTATTATTAGCATTATCTTTATTACCATTAGCGTCATTGTTAATATGACCAGTATTATCATTCATGTTATTATCATTATCATTCCTATTACCCATATTATCATTATCATTATTACTTTTATTATCATCATCATTATTACTTTTATTATCATTATCACCATTACTTCTTACTAGGATTATCACTATCGTCATAATCATGATTATTATGGTTATTATTACCATCATCAGTATTATCCTTATAACCTTTATTATTATCATTATCAGTATTACTCGTTGTAGTAAGTTGTAGTTGTGTAGTTGTAGTGCTATTATTATAATTTTCTAATCATTATCGGTATGGCCAGTCTCGTCATCTGTATAATCCTCAGTACTATTACTGATATCAATAGTATTATGATCATTATTGTCACTGTCATCATCATTGCCATTAGTCTGTTATTGTATTACCATTTCTGTTATTATCATTATTATTGTTATCCTCATTAATATTATCATTATTGATATTATCACATTATTATTATTGCTATTACTATTATCATCATCATTAGCATTAGCATTATTATTATCATCATGACCATTGTGATATTTTGTATTACTATTATCATTATCATCCTCATTACTATTATTATCATTATGAATATCATGATAATCATTATTACCATTCTAATTATTATCGTTGTCATTATTATCATTATAATTGATATTACGGATATTTTAATGCTTATTATCATTATTGTTGTTATTATCCTCATCATTGTTGCTGTTTTTATCACTGTGTTGCTTCTACTATTACTACTAATAACAACACCGATGATAATAATAACAATAACAATAATACGAAGAAAAATAACAACAATGATGATAATAAAGATAATGATACTAATCATGATAAAGATTATGATATATATCATGGTAATCACTATCTTGCTGTTATTATCATTACAATGAACTTAATCACTTTCATCATACTATTAATTTTCTTACTTACTCATTTAATGCAATGATAATGGCACAGATAAAGTCAAATTATCGCCGGAATTCAGATAGCTTTGCGTCCACCAGTCCGGTCGAAGTTATCCAAGATGTCGTGAGAATGTGAGAGTTGGGAGGAAATTCTTTACGGAAACTAGCTTTGAGGTCATCCGAGGTCACCATTACAAGGAAGGTGGTTAATGGTGAATATGTTTTTGTTTTTGTTTTTTCTTTTTACCATAGCCGATTTTTTGGGTGAATTGGATGTTTATTTAAAGAGATACATTTATTCAAGAATGATGCGTGTCAATCATTCAGCTATGACTTGAGAGGAAATAGTGTAATATGACCTGATAAGGATAAGGATAAGCTGGATTTGCGAAGCAGATGCTTCGCCGGGCTTATGTGCACTGAAGCGAGCCCACCTGTGTCAGCGTATACTGACTCGTGAGAGAATGTGCCAACGCGTGTTGACTCGATCCGAGCTTGGTCCTTACCCGCTGTGCTGACCATATATATATATATATATATATATATATAGATAGATAGATAGATAGATAGATAGATAGATAGATAGATAGATAGATAGATAGATAGATAGATAGATAGATAGACAGATAGATAGATAGATGCATATATATATATTTTTTTTTTTTCTCCAATACTTTGCTCAAGTCGATCTCGTTTCTGTGTGAATTAATATAACCACCAGACTCTTTGTGAATTCGTATGGAATCATGACTTGGTGGATTCCCGTACATTCTAGCTGTGAGTAAATCGGTATACATTTTAATCATTTGATCATTAATATGATAGAGCTGGCAACCTGTAATGAGTATCCCAGGCACTTCTTTAAGAGATGCAAGAAAAAGTCCTAAGGTTCATTTTGCCTTGCAACATAATCAAGGTATCTTAGAACTACTACGTTTACGTAACTTGAAAAAAAATTAGATATGGAAATTATATAGAATTAATAGAAACAAAACAACATACGTATAGTGATTCCAACCTCATGGATGAAGGGGAAGGAATCCTCGGTAAAAATAGAATTCCAACTTTTCAGTGCCTCTTTCCCTAGAAAAAAAAATACTTGAACGTTTTCGATGCTTATAGGACATACATGGTTTTCAAGGGACGCTTTTTCCCTATTTGTCCAGAGTGCCATCAACCCTCGTTACCTTCAATGGCGAGCCTTTGTTACACTGTTAGTTCAGAGGAATTGCTGCTGAGAATGGACGGGATATCGTCCTTTGGGAAACTATATATATATATATATATATATATATATATATATATATATATATATATATATATATATATATATATATATATATGTATATATATATATATATATATATATATATATACATATATATATATATATATATATATATATATATATATATATATATATATATATATATATATATATATATTTTATTTGTATATATAGGCGTCTACGCTGTGCATTCTACATATCTATATATAGTAACGAATATAAGTGCGGGCACGGGAGCGCGCATAAACATGCAAACATGCATTGTTGCGTAGGTCTTGCACGTATATATAAACAAATGCCCATTCTCACACGAGTAGACCGGAAGGTCGTGAGATAGATCGGTGGATACAAAGATCTCCTAATAACATGCGAGACTAACTCAAACGTGTTATTGGAGATTAATGGTACCTCCGGACTAAAATTACTCCCCCCACCGTGCACAAGGCCGCCAGGTGGGGGTACCAGGCCACACACCTCTTAAATATGATTTCCCAGTCAAGACAATGGCCCTCATTCCCCGGAAGCGAAGGAGCCCCTGGTCACGGCGGCGATCAGGATCGCTCCAGAGCAGAGGGCGCTAAGAATATCCGGTTAGACCCAGGCCGCCTAAAGATGATGAACTTATGCACATACAATGTAAGGACTCTGAGAACAGAATCTGATCTTCTGACACTGCTTGAGGAACTTTCATTTATTAAATGGGATATTGTAGGACTTTCTGAAGTTAGGAGACTAGGCGAAGAGCAGAAATTACTAAATGATGGACACTTATTATACTGGCGAGGTAAACCCTTGGATACCAAACAAGAATCAGGAGTAGGTTTCTTAGTTCACAAGCGACTTGAAAAGAATGTTAGGGAATTCTACAGTGTGAGCGAAAGAGTGGTTTCCGTAATACTGAAACTAAACAACAGATATAGCCTAAAAATTATCCAAGTGTACGCTCCTACCAGCAGTCATAGTGATGAGGAGATAGAGAGCTTCTATGAAGATGTGCAAGCAGCTACCGATAGAGCAAAAACCCATTTTACCATGATTATGGGGGATTTTAATGCCAAGATAGGAATAAGGGAAGATGGAGAAATATCGGTGGGGAAACATGGAATAGGAACCAGAAATGAGAGAGGGCAAAGGCCGATAGAATTCGCCGAAGCTCGATCCCTTAAAATCATGAATACATTCTTCGAAAAGAGACCCGGGAGGAAATGGACATGGAAATCACCATCCGGCATTAAAAACGAAATTGACTTCATAATCACCAATAGGCGTGACATTGTACAAGACGTAACCGTTATCAATAAAGTAAATGTCGGTAGCGACCATAGACTGGTCAGGAGTAGAGTTAAGTTACAGCTAAGAAGGGAACGAAACAAGCTCATACAGAAGCCTCTCGTTAATCTAACCAACATCAAGAATAGGGCGACGGAATTCAGTATCAACATCCGAAACAAATACTCAGCTCTCGAAGATCTTGACATAGACCAAATGAACGACCAACTCAGTGAGATATTAACAGAAGCTGCACTTGAAATAGGGGGTAAAGACGAAAAAGAAAGGTTCAGTAAGCTTTCGGTAGAGACAAAAGAGCTTATGAAACAGCGTAGGGACATGAAAATAACATCAATCAGAGACAAGATAGAATCAACAGAGCTGACTAAGACGATAAACAAGAAGAAGAAAGAGGATGTACGCAAATTTAACATACGAAAAATAAACGAAGCTCTGCTTGCCGGCACCAGCCTTAAGGCAACAAAGAGGAGGCTCGGAATAGGGAAAAACCAAATGTATGCAGTAAAGAAACCCAACGGAGAGGCGACATACAATAAAAATGAAATTATCAAAGTAATAGAAGACTTCTATCGCAACCTATACCACTCAAACGACCAACCACATACGGAGACAAACACAACAATTGGAGATGTTCCAAACATCACAGTAGATGTAAATAGGGCACTAAAAAGCATGAAAAGAGGAAAAACACCAGGAGAAGACGGCATTAGTGTGGATCTTATTCAAGATGCTGGAGAGATTGCGACAGTAAAGCTGGCCAGTCTTTATAACAGATGTCTAGACGTCGGTAAAATTCCGAAGGCCTGGAAAAACGCAATAATAATTTTAATACACAAAAAGGGAGACACAAAAGACTTAAAGAATTACCGACCTATAAGCCTCCTCTCAGTAATCTATAAACTGTTCACAAAAATCATCACAGCCCGTATCACCGATACATTAGATTCAAAACAACCCAGGGAACAGGCAGGGTTCCGCAGTGGATTCTCAACTACAGACCATATCCACACACTAGCTCAAATAAGGGAGAAAACAAACGAATATAGGAAGCCCCTGTGTATGGCATTCGTAGATTAAGAAAAGGCATCCGACTCAGTACAGATATCTGCAGTACTGGATGCAATTCATAAACAAGGAGTAGAGCAAATATACTGCAAATTATTAGAGGATATATATAGAGATGGTACAGCGACCATTAAAATCCACGCAGAAACCAATAAAATACCAATAAAAAGGGTGTTAGGCAGGGCGACACCATCTCACCGAAGCTGTTTACAGCCTGCTTGGAGGAAGTATTCAAGAAGTTAGATTGGAAAGAGAGAGGGATTAAAATAGGGAATGAGCACTTAAGCAATCTAAGATTTGCAGATGACATTGTTCTTTTCGGTGAGTCAGCAGATGAACTACAACAATTAATAAGCAATTTAAATAAGGAAAGTCTGAAGAGTGGCTTTAAAATGAACATGAAAAAGACTAAAGTCATGTTCAACAGTCGAACCCCAGTTAAGCAAATACAAATACAGGGCGAGGTACTAGAAGCAGTGAACGAGTATGTATACCTAGGCCAACTCATTCAGTCGAGTACATCATGCGAAGCCGAGATAAAACGGCGAATCAGGCTAGGTTGGAGTGCCTTCGGTAAACATAGTAATATATTATGAGGTCGTCTGCCACTATGTCTAAAGAGAAAGATTTTTGACCAATGCATCCTCCCGTCATGACATATGGATCAGAGACATGGACTACGACCAAGGCGCCCAAAGAGGAATGGAAAGGCTTATGCTAGGAGTTAGCTTAAGAGACAAGAAAAGGGCCACATGGATCAGGCAGCAAACAAAAGTAGAGGATATACTAAAGACCATCAAAAAGAAAAAGTGGCAGTGGGCTGGACATATATATCGGAGACAGGACAACAGGTGGACAAAGAAAACAACAGAATGGGTATTACACAACACAAAGAGACCAAGGGCAAGACCAATGACTAGATGGCGGGATGAAATAGTGAATTTCGCAGGAGTAAACTGGAATCAGAGGACACAAGACCGGAATGACTGAAAAAGATTGAGAGAGGCCTACGTCCTGCAGTGGATTGATACAGGCTGATGATGACGATGACGATATATGTGTATATGTATATATATATATATATTGGCAGAATGTCCTAGAAATAATAAATGGAATTTGGAAGTGTATGTAGGAGAAGGTAGGAATACATGAAAGAAGAGAGAAATATCGTAATGATATGAGGCATAAAGAGATACCGGGAGCAGTGTTACCAGTCTCTTGCAGTGATAGTTCACAAAAGCCACTCCTACGCATCCTCGCTGGCAGTGTTGCCACTTTTTCCTTTATATATATATATATATATATATATATATATATATATATATATATATATATACATATATATTAACACACACACACACATACATATATATATATATATATATATATATATATATATATATATATATATATATATATATATACGTATATATATCTATATCTATCTCTCTCTCTCTCTCTCTCTCTCTCTCTCTCTCTCTCTCTCTCTCTCTTATATATATATATATATATATATATATATATATATATATATATATATATATATATATATATATATATATACATATATACATATATATATATATATATATATATATATATATATATATATATATATGTATATATATATATATATATATATATATATATATATATATATATATATGTATGTATATATGTATATATGTATGTATGTGTGTGTGTTTATGTATATATATATATATATATATATATATATATATATATATATATATATATATATATATATATATATATATATATATATACATATATAAATATATATATAAATATATATATATATATATATATATATATATATATATTAATATATATATACACACACACACACATCTCTTATTTCAACATACAATTCACATGATACGTTTTTAATGTACGTAGAGCGATGCTGGAAACATGACTTTGGCTAATATAATTGCATTCTAATTGCATTTATGAAATACATGACACATGAAAACATTTTACATTGCAATCAACTAAACATTTCTAGTAATTACGTTCTTACGGTTGAGTTGCCAAAAGAAAATAAAAGGGATCCTATCATATGTTAATATCAATGATACGGATAATCATAGATATATATATAACAAATATTACGTTAGCTTTAACAAACAGCATTCTTCTGGTTGAATTACACCAAGAAATAAATATAAAAGATGCTAATATATGTTAATATTGGTTAGTTGGTTTGTTAGATATATGTTTCAAATGTCACGTAGATTAATCAAACGACATTATTCTGTATATTGTGATGATATCAATAAACAAAGAACAGATGTTTAGATTAATGAATTTGTGATTTAATGATGATTGATAGCGATAGTAATAGCATCGATAACAACAGTAATAGTGGTAGAAAAGATAATGATAGTAATAAATATGATAATGAATGACGATCACATAATGTTAATAGGTCGTTAATAACAAAGAAGATGCAATTAATAATCCCTCAATTATTGCATGCCTGTACATAATCAAATACACACATGGTGCGAGCAAGTTTCTATATGATTTCTCAATTCCGAATTACACATTAAGCCTTTCTTAATTGAAGGCTTTAATTAGAGACTTTTAATTTACTCAGGTTATAGAAAACGGTGTCTTTCGCAATGAACTTTCATTTTTTGGTTTTATTTTTGACTCAAAGGGGCTTACGTCTCTTCTTCTTTTTTTCTTTTTCTTTTTTTCCTTATCTGGCAACAATTGTGTGTTTGTTTTTTCTTCACTTTTTCATTTTTTTTTGCGCGGATGATTATTACGGCACGTCTAGAATTATAAACTTTGTTTCTATTCCTTCTGGTTAACATGAAAGCGAAGCATTAATCAGTTTACACACAAAGCGGTTGAACTTCGTAATGGCAAATATACACGTTTTTTTTTTTTTTTTTTTTTTTTTTTTTTTTAAGTCAAAGGTTTATTTACAAAAGAACTATGCTTGTAGATCTAATATGATATGCATGGTCATAAAACACTTGTGTTCAAATTGCATGACGTCTCCGGGCCATGTTAATAAGCTGGGAGAGGGTAAATTGAGGTCAGCTTTGCTAGTTGTTTATTCTGTGATCAG
>BOPN01000451.1:387565-395065 GCA_017312705.2 Penaeus japonicus | reverse complement strand
TCCCATTTTTCCTCTAGAGATGAGGACACAAAACGAACACTACAAACAATTTTTTTTTTTTTTTTATAGTACCGAAGTGAGGCATTTTTCTCCAGGTCAGTTAAAAGGGGCGTATTCCCAAGAGCTGAAGAACCATTAAACAGCTGTTCAAAAATGCACGAACGAAAATGAACAATCTATCAAATCAAGTTTAATTCATCACCGTTTCAACATCCACAGTAGAGTATCACAGTAACAAGTGTTTACTCTCTCTGCAACGGCAAAAAATGCAACCGACGAGCATGACCTGTTGTGACCTATTCATGGGGTTAGCTTAGCACACAGACAGGCAATGGCATAAAATCCGTCATGAACCCAAACGACCCTTAACTTTGAACCCTCGAGGGCAACGCGGGATGAATCTGGCCCCGAGGGTTCTGCCAACTGCTGTCCATCGACCTGGGCGTAAAAGAGAATGAAAAATATAATATAAAATAAATACTGAATGTGAAGAAAGATATAAAAGCATTGGCGGTCGTTCTAGGAAAGGGTTTGACTTTTCCACTGGGAAATGTGAAGGGTAGTATGAACTATTGTAAAAATGCGATTGATAATAATGATTGAATTGATATTGCAATTGCTAGAGTATTTATGACAATAACTATAGTCGTTTTAAAGAGAATATTAGTGATGGTATTTATATCAACGTGTCGGATGTGATGAAAATACGAGGATATAAATCATTTCCGATTGTATTTATTCTTTTTCATCTTATTTATTTTATTTTTCATTGTATTGGTAAAATAGATATAGGGACACCTATTCATTCTCCTTATCTGCAGAAAATGCATTTTTGATTCGTAGATTATTGCATTTATTTTGATTTTCCTCTATTATCCGTGTTTGTTTATGTTATTTGCACATTTTCACGCATTATGGAATTTTTTTTTTCTTTTTTTTTTTTTGTATGTCCTTCTATTCAAAGGTCAACCTTCCGCTAACCCCGCCACATATTCCGAGAACAAAATAATTTTACAGGGGATTTTCGCCTTTTATAGAAATGAAAACCACCCATTCTTTGTTGTTGTCTAAATTGTAAAATTTTCATATACATTTCTTTTAATAACTAAGCCTTGTTTATTATTGATATCATTACTATTATCATCATTATTAGTATGATTATTATTGTGATTATCTTAATCATCATTATTATTTATATTATCATATTTAGATAATTATTGTTATTATCATTGTTATTATTATTATCATAACAATAATAATGATAATTATCATCATATTACTATTATAATTATTATTGTTATTATCATTATTATTATTACTATCCTCCTCCTCATTATCATTATTATCATTATCCACCCAGGCTCTTAGAACAAGATACGAATCATTGCATTACAAAACACAAGCGTTTTCAGAAAGCTTACACCTGTTGATAACATAACATAAATCGAACACTCACCAAACCCATGTCTATGAACAGCAACAGTAGCAATGTTGCGAAGAAGTGTACAAGTTAGCCTGAGTCCCCGTTGCAAGCTGACAAACTCTGACGCAAACTACTAAACGATTCTGCCGGTGAGAGAGCGTGTCCTTAGACGTAGAGGTAGCAACGTGGAAAATGGATATATATATATTTTTTTTTCCTTCCGTTTTATACACGAAATTGTTCTGCCGTTTCCTCCGAGATATTCAAATAAACACGTGACGGTACGTAGGTGCTTGTGTATATTGTCGTGTTTGTGTGTATGTGTGTGTGTGTGTGTGTGTGTGTGTCTGTGTCTGTGTGTGTGTTTGTTGCACGTATATACATACATGCATGTGTGTGTGTATATATATATATATATACATTTATAATATATATATACTATATATATATATATATATATATATATATATATATATATATATATATATATATATATATATATATATATATATATATATATATATATATATATATATACATATATATATACATATATATATAATAATATATATATATATATATATATATATATATATATATATATATATATATATATATATATATATATGTATATATATATATATATATATATATATATATATATATATATATATATATATGTATATGTATATATATATATATATATATATATATATATATACATATATATATATATATATATATATATATATATATATACATATATATATATATATATATATATATAGATAGATAGATAGATAGATAGATAGATAGATAGATATATACATATAAACTGTTTACCATCGTTTGACAGCTGCAATTCTCTTTATAGTGCAAAACGCAGATCGGATATTTTTTTTTTTTTTTTTTTTTTTTTATCAACTTCTTACGGTACGCCGCGTAGACGCCTTAAAATTCGAGACTGCGGTGTCTGCTGCAATATTTTGTGATGCCGCATTTGCAAATGGGATGCTGAATCATCGCTTTTTTTGTCTTGCAATCGTCTACCCAATGCAAATAGCGAATGGTGATTGGAATTCCTTTAGAATTCCCATGACCTTCATGAAGATATTTCTCATTCGTCTTCCAGACCGAATATCTATATCTATCTATCTATCTATCTTTCTATCTATCTATCTATCTATCTATCTATCTATCTATCTATCTATCTGTCTGTCTGTCTGTCTGTCTGTCTGTCTGTCTGTCTGTCTGTCTATCTATCTATCTATCTATTTATCTATCTATTTATCTATCTATTTATCTATCTATTTATCTATCTATCTATCTATCTATCTATTTATCCATCTATCTATCTGTCTATCTATTTATCTATCTATTTATCTATCTATCTATCTATCTATCTGTCTATCTATTTATATATCTATTTATCTATCTTTCACACACTTTTTCTACATGTGGGCGGGATCCCCTCCACCTTGGATCCACCACCGTGCATAACTTTTCATAATCTATGTAATTATATGCCTTGATTGTACCTAGTGACTATATACAAGGACACTCATACTCCATAAGTTTTTGATTATCAACAACGTAGGACTGTAACAAGGATAAAAGAATGTTTTTATTTTTTTTATCAGAGTGTCAAAGACTTTTTTTTTATCATTTATCTATTTTTTTATTTATCTTTTAATCAGAGTGTGATGAATGTACATTAATGACCCGATAAAACATGAGATCTAACTGACAGGTTCTGACATTATGCTTTCATCAGAATTAGGCATTTATGCCAAAAAAAAATAATAATAATAACAAAGAATATATCTTTTTGTCAAGACCCGAGAACCTGATGTCTGTGACCTTTTTATTTATCAAAATTAAAACTCAAACAAGATTACAGATTATATGTCCAGACTTAAAGTGTCACCTGACAGAATCACGTAAATTATGCAAAAATCACGAAAGTCAGTTGACTCAGCTCACTTGAGTTCAGAAAGATTTGCGAAAGGAAGCTTATTTCGAACCTTATATATAATCTGATCGAGTCTTTATTTTCAGCTGTTTAAAACTATCTTATCTGGTCATAAGAGAAGCTTAAAGAGAGAAGCTTAAAGACAGAAGCTTACTTCGAACCTTATAATCTAATCCAATCTTTATTTTCAGCTATCTAAAACTAAAACATCTGATCATAAGAGAAGCTTAAAGATAGAACCTTATTTCGAACTTTATATATAATCTGATCCAGTCTTTATTTTCAGCTATTTAAAACTATTTCATCTGATCATAAGAGAAGCTTAAATATAGATGCTTATTTCGAACCTTATAAATAATATGATCGAGTCTTTATTTTCAGCTATTTAAAACTATCCCATCTGATCATAAGAGAAGCTTAAAGAGAAAAGCTTAAAGATAGAAGCTTATTTCGAACCTTATAATCTGATCCAGTCTTTATTTTCAGTTATTTAAAGCTATCTCATCTGACCATAAAAGAAGCTTAAAGATAGAAGCTTATTTCGAAGCTTATATATAATCTGATCCAGTCTTTATTTTCAGCTATTTAAAACTATCTCATATGATCATAAGAGAAGCTTAAATATAGAAGCTTAAAGATGGAAGCTTATTTCGAAGCTTGTATATAATATGATCCATTTTTTATTTTCAGCTATTTAAAACTATATAAACTGATCATAAAAGAAGCTTAAAGATAGAAGCTTAAAGATAGAAGCTTACTTCGAACCTTACAATCTGATCTAGTCTTTATTTTCAGCTATTTAAAACTAATTCATCTGATCATATGTGAAGCTTTTAAAACGTCATTGGTAGAGACAATTCATCAACGAGTATAAGCTTTGGCCTGTGACGTCATTCCTCTCCTCAGACACTGATTAGCTAGTGAATACACTGCCAGACGTATGACGAATTATGGGAAAAAATGTCTAAAATCTCATTTCACACATCACGCTCTCGAGTCATCAATAAGAGAGGCTCCTCTTGCTCATAGAGTACGATGGAGAATAGATGCGTTATCGAGAGATTATGGTTTTAATATTTAATGGCTTCTCTTAGGTTCAGGGAATACTTAGTTTGTTTCACTCTGATGGTTCTTATATTTATTGAAAAAAAGGATGAAATTATTGAAAATGTTTTTCACAATGTACAGTATTTTTTCAAGTACGGTTTTCTAAAAAGCAAAAAACGAATTTTAAAGGAAAAAAATATGATCATGAACATAAAGAACACCCTTCCTAATCTTCTCTTTCTCCCTCTCGCTCTCTCTCTCTCTCTCTCTCTCTCTCTCTCTCTCTCTCTCTCTCTCTCCCTCTCTCTCTCTCTCTCTCTCTCTCTCTCTCTCTCTCTCTCTCTCTCTCTTTTCTTTCTCTCTCTCTCTCTCTCTCTCTCTCTCTCTCTCTTTCTCTCTCTCTCTCTCTCTCTCTCTCTCTCTCTCTCTCTTTCTCTCTCTCTCTCTCTCTCTCTCTCTCTCTCTCTCTCTCTCTCTCTCTCTCTCTCTATTTCTCTCTCTCTCTCTCTCTCTCTCTCTCTCTCTCTCTCTCTCTCTCTCTCTCTCTCTTTCTCTCTCTCTCTCTCTCTCTCTCTCTCTCTCTCTCTCTCTCTCTCTCTCTCTCTCTCTCTCTCTCTCTCTCTCTCTCTCTCTCTCTCTCTCTCTCTCTCTCTCTCTCTCTCTCTCTCTCTCTCTCTCTCTTTTATCTAATCATGACTCATCACGATACTACATCTCTTTATCTCTCTCTCTTCACTTCTACGTATCTCCACATCTCTCACTGATCTCTCTCTGTATAACTACATCTTTCACTGTCTCTGTAATTCGTATCTGTGCATCTTTACAAATTCTCTTCATATTTCATTGTATTTGTATCTCTATATCGTCCTCTTAATTTCTACATCTTTGTATCTCTGCATATTTTAGTGTATCCCTACATTACGCTCGGTATTTCTACATTTCTCCAATGTACCTCTGAGTCCCTTTACATCTATCATTAAATTATATGACTGAATACTTCATTTTGTCTATACAAATTTTCTGTCTTTGCATATTTCATTGTCTCTTTGCATCTCTACATCATCCACAGCGCCTTTGTGTCTCCGCATTTTCCATTTTTATCCTGTATATCTGTATCATTACACATTTCATGGTATATCTGTACCCCGATATATCTCTGCTATCTTCAATTTCCCTATATCTCTTCTTCTGTGTGTGTGCGTGTGTGTGTGTGTGTGTGTGTGTGTGTGTGTGTGTGTGTGTGTGTGTGTGTGTGTGTGTGTGTGTGTGTGTGTGTGTGTGTGTGTGTGTGTGTGTGTCTGTACGTCTGTTACTTTATTAGCTGAAAAGTAGTTAATCTATCGAAATACACGTTTTCAAAGATTTTTTTTGTAATATCGGAGTATTCATACTTATGAAAGGCATGTTAAACGCCCAACTGTAAATCACAATGTATTTTATCAAACATTATCTTAATCGAAGACTAAACTGAAACACCAAGAGCTTAAATGGACAAATTTACGCACTTTTTTTTTCTTTTCTTTTTTTTTGGGTGGGTGCGTGCTCATGGATAGTTTATTTGTTCTCTATAAACATAATGCTTTAGAAATAAGTTCAATGTATCTCTGCTGAAAGATATAACCACAATAGTCACAAGACGAGTCGCAAAAATCTTAATCTTATCAAAAAGCAACTGGTCTCTAGCCTCTCTCGTTACATCCTCTTTCTTTGTCGACTCCATATCTTGTGATTTTTTTTTTTTTTTTTTTTTTTTGTATATATAAGATTTTCAACTTGATTTTCAATTCGGAGTAACATACATAACTTGTTACTTATCCTTTGTCGACTCCACTGTCTCTAATGGTTATCTTTTTTTTTATAAAAGATTTTCAACTTGATTTTCAATTCGGAGTAACTTACATAACCTGTTACTTATTTTGTTGTAACTCTTGGGACACCCTTTTTGTTGGCTCTGGTGCAGGAAGTGTTGTCCATGTTAGCTCTGGCAGAATGTTTTATCCATGTTGGATGTGATTGCATGACCTTCCTGCATGGGCTCTAGCATCAAATTGTATGTCCACAATGGCTCTAGCAACTTAGGTTTTGTTTGTATGGCGTCCATTGAAAGCCTACCAATCGTAGAAGGTTTAACTTATATTGTCTCTGCCTGTACTGAGTTCTGGCAACAAGGGCTTCTGTCCATGTTGGTTTTGGCAAGTACCTGCCAAATTCCTATTAGCTCTGGCAACAAAAGTACTCCCTCGTGTTTAAAGCTTTGGTCATACGGCCTTTGACGGCGGTGTGTTTTAGGATCGCCATTTCCACGTCTGAAATATTTATTATTGAAATGAAGGACGTTAGTGATATCTATCAAGCTGAGACGAAGGAAGGAACTAGAGAGGATCTGTGTCGATTAAAAAAGGAAATATTTAGAGAAGAGAAAGGACGAGAACATGAATGGGAGTTATAGAGAAGGAGGAAAGAAAAGCAAAGGAGGGAAGGAGAGAGAGAAGTGGATAAATGAAAAGCGAGCGAAAAGTAGACAAAAGAAAACCGAACAGAGGAGAAGAGGAGAGAGAAGAGTTCGAAAGAAGGGCGAACAAGAACAAAGAAAGGGGAGATAGAATAGAACGGAAAAGGAAAGGGTAGAGAGAAAAGGACAAAATAAAGTCACTAAAGCGGAAACGAAAAAGAAAAGTTGAAGAAAAAAAGGGTAAACAAAGTATGAAAGGAGAGAGAAAAAAATGACGTATGTAAAGCGAACAGAGAAGTAAAAGAAGCAAAGGAAGAAACAACAATAAAAATAAAAAAAGAAGAAAGGAAATAGATTAAAGAAATAAAGAAAAACAGGTGAGAAAGAAAAGGGAAAAAAACAAAAAAAGAGGCGAAGAGGGGGTGAGGAAAGAACAAAAGGGGGAACGAAGGGGCCCGGATGGAGGCGTGTTAAAGCCTAGATTGTTTACAACGAGCGGCCCTTTAATGTGATGTAATTTTCCTCAATTTCCTCACTTCGTCTCCTGTTTTCCATCTCCTGTTCCTCTTCATTCTTTGTGCTCCCAGGAATGGATTTCCTCCCGCT
>BOPN01000451.1:352565-355065 GCA_017312705.2 Penaeus japonicus | reverse complement strand
TTGTTTTTGTATTACCTAAGCGTTGTTTAATGTTCAAACATGTTGGTTCTATGCACTATCAGTTTGTTGAATTGTTTGTTGGATCTATCATAAAAAGATACTAAAATATTGGAGATCAATATATATAAATCAGTAAACACATTTCCAATTTGATACAATGATAAAAAAGATCACGACATCGCTAGAGACTCATACGTCAAACGAGATTTCGATATTCAGAAATCAGTTAAAAATGCAACGACCTAACTTAGCATTAAGTTCACCGGTCCTTGACGGCGGTAAGTTACGGAGAAGTGGGAGGCTAACGCATTGTCTCCATGTCTAGATTTCGCACGACTGTAAACTAACCTAAGTTGGAAGGGAACCAAACTTATCTCTCGCACTCGGAATAAGAGCCACAAGCTATCGGGGTTGTAAAGTTTTCGAGGGGAAGCATTTTCCAGGGAGATTTTTACTATTGGAGAAAGAAAGAAAAAGAGAGAAAAAGTTATCTTTTTCATATTGATGATCGTTTGGCGACTCTAGTATTTCGAGGAAACATTTGTCTGAGTCAAGGGCAGTGGCAGGTACGATAGATTATAGAATTGATTATCTTTATGCATTTAAATCTGCTTTTTTTTTATCAATAATTGCCACCTCGCATACCTAACAAAGGGACTAATCAGAACAATAGCTCCTTAACTAATGGAAAGATATTTATGAAGCGTGTGGGTTGTTACGGATCCGTTTTCTTTAGACGTAGTTAATAAAATCACAAGGAAAAATAAGCCAGCAAACTTACAAACTTTCAAACCGAGTCAAAAAAAAAAAAAAAAACTAACTTAAACAAAGATGACATAGATGCAATAAACAAAAACACAGCAAAACCCGCAACCACCAACCAACCCCGCCCTTTGACGAAGAAACATTAAACGTTACAAATGTCTCTCCTGGAGAACACCCACCTACACCCTTATTCAACCAGAACCTCGCTCGGCGCATCGCTTTTGTTATTGTTAAGGAACAAGGAACAGTACCATATATTCCCCCAAAGGATCCCTAACACAATAGCCAAGCCCCATGTGCTGTTCATACCGCCAGTGCTAAAGGTAAATATCCAGGTGTGTAGCCTTTAACACTCCATCCTTCCCCACACTGCATCAGATGTCATTTCCATATGATTCACTTTTGCTTCTCTTTGTGCATTCGCCTTCCCTTCGCCTGTTTATCATGATTTTCTTGCTTCTCACGTGTAAACGCCTCGATCAGCCCGCTCTCCCCTTCCTTGCTCTATTCAAGTGATGTTCAAAACCTTGCAAGGGACCATCGGGTTTGCAAGAGGGAGGGCGTGGATGTAACTTTGATCACATTGCACGCGCCTTTAAGACAACTTATGAACGGAATCGAGTCGAATCCTTATGTCACACTTGTTAGTCAAGATTTCGGACTGTGGGATAAATAGATAAATGGGATACATAGATAAATAGATAAATGGGATAGATAGATAAATAGATAAATGGGATACATAGATAAATAGATAAATGGGATACATAGATAAATAGATAAATGGGATACATAGATAAATAAATAAATGGGATAGATAGATAAATAGATATATGGATGAAGGTACTGTATGAGAACTCCCATGCTCATGTATTATAAGGGGTACAACAACGCTATTTGCGAGAGAGAGAGAAAGAAAGATAGATAGATAGAAAGAGAGGGAGAGGGAGGGAGAGAGAGAAAGAGAGAGAGGGAGGGAGGGAGGGAGGGAGGGAGAGAGAGAGAGAGAGAGAGAGAGAGAGAGAGAGAGAGAGAGAGAGAGAGAGAGAGAGAGAGAGAGAGAGAGAGAGAGAGAGAGAGAGAGAGAGAGAGAGAGAGAGAGAGAGAGAGAGAGAGAGAGAGAGAGAGATTGAGAGCGAGAGCGAGAGAGAGAGAGAGAGAGGAAGAGAAAGATAAGCAGACAGACATATATAGAGGTCAGGGTCAAGATCAAAAGATTGCTGAAAACATTTTCCCTCAGCAAACACTCGCAGGCTCCCATCAAAGGCTGCACTTCTTCATATATGCTTAGATAAAATATAAATGAGAATTAATCATTTCACTCTGAAAATTGTTGTGTTACTACGTCGTCTAGCAAATGCACCCAGTGTTATTATGTTATGTGAAATCCTTAGTTAAGTATTCGACAATTGGTAAGATCTAAAAAAAAAAAAAAAAAAAAAAAAAAAAAATCATTTTATCTTATTTTTTATTATATATATATATATATATATATATATATATATATATATATATATATATATATATATATATATATATATTTTTTTTTTTTTTTTTTTTTTTTTTTTGACATTTCTAAAAGCGGTATAGAAGGAATCCCGGTTGATACTCCGAGACACAGAGTAAATGAGGTTTATTTCCACAAAAAAAGAAAGAATGAAACTATAATCTCAGAATAAAAGTGAATCCATGAAGTTAATGTAGTCAAGTATAAAGATCTTTTAGTCTGCCATATCAC
>BOPN01000451.1:300065-307565 GCA_017312705.2 Penaeus japonicus | reverse complement strand
CATAAGTTACCATTTTCGTTGTTATTTTCATCATAATCATTATCAGTATCATTTTATTCTCTTTCATAATCATTATCATTATCTTCATCTTCATTATCCCCATCATCATTTTTTTTTTATCAACAGTATTATTCATATTATTATTATCATTATTTTTTACAAGTATCCATATCATTATCATCATTATCATTGTTATTTGTAATTTTATCATAATTATGATTATAGTTATCATTAATATCATTATTATATCTATTCATATTTTAAATACCATCAATATTATCATTATCATTATTATCATTAATATTATGATTATTACGATTACTTTTATCATCATCATTATAATCATTATTATCATTATCATTATCGTCTTCATTATCATTATTATCATCATGGCTATCTTATCTTATCTTATTTTATCATCCTTGCTTTTATATTAGCAAACAATACTATCATTATTCATTTCTCTTATTACTATCATTTTATTACTACTACCATTAACATATAATTGATTTCACTATTGTCTGTTTCATTAATTTATCAATCAATGCTTTTTTACTATTTACCAAAATTCCTTTAATACTATTCTCTTTGAGGTAATAAAGATGATAATTTCAATGATAATAAAGATGAAAAGGATAATGATGTTAAGAGTAATGATAGAAGGGATAATGATGAGGATAGTAATAATTATGATAAGGATTATAATGATCATGATAGCAATGATAATGATGATGACAATAATGATAATGATAATATATGCATTAATGATAATGGTTATAGCAATAACAACGATAATAACAATGCACAAGTAATCATAATTAATAATAATGATAATGATAATATCTAAAATAGTAATAATAAAGATAATAATAATACCAACAACAACAAATAAGAAACAACTCCCCCCAAAAAATCAAAAGAAACAAAAAAATCCAGATCATAATCATAGAAGGAAAAAAAATGAACGAATGACAATAATAAGAAGAAGAAAAAGAAAAGAAAAAAAAAGAAAAAAGAAAATCAAACGAAGAAGCCGAAGGGAAAAAACTTCCCAAACTTGTCAGATCTTGTTTCTGGCGCTCCCACTTCGCCTCTCGAGTTGGTGTCAAACTCCCAACTTCGAAGCCTTTTTCGAGGCTTAATGTGGAAGAGTTCGAGGGAGAGGAGGCCTGAATATGCATGCAAGTGCGCGCGCGGCTCTCGGCTCTCTCTCTCTCTCTCTCTCTCTCTCTCTCTCTCTCTCTCTCTCTCTCTCTCTCTCTCTCTCTCTCTCTCTCTCTCTCTCTCTCTCTCTCTCTCTCTCTCTCTCTCTCTCTCTCTCTCTCTCTCTCTCTCTCTCTATCTATCTATCTATCTATCTCTCTTTCTCTTTCTCTTTCTCTCTCTCTCTCTCTCTCTCTCTCTCTCTCTCTCTCTCTCTCTCTCTCTCTCTCTCTCTCTCTCTGTGCGTGTGATGGATGTGTGTACGTGTGTGTGTGTGTGTGTGGGGGGGGGGGGTTGTGTGTGTGTGGGTGGGTATATGTATATGTGTATGTGTATGTGTGTTTGTGTGTGTGTGTGTGTGGGTCTGTGTGTGTATGTGTGTTTATGTGTGTGAGCGGGTGCTGGTACATATGATTGGGTGGATGGGTTCGCTTGTTTGTATTATGGACGGGCGGGTATGCGTATGTGTGTGTGGGTTTGTTTGTATGTGTGGGTGGGTTGGGGGGGATTTACTTGTATGTATGTGTGTATGTGCGATTGTATATGTTTTGTTTCTATGTAAGTGCTATGTGTGTGTATACAATTGTGATATCTATGAAAATAATTTTTCTTCAATTAGTTTTGAAAAATATTAAATAAAGTTATTTTTAATAAATAAGAATCAGTTAAAAACAAAACCAAAAAAAAAAAAAAAAAAAAAAAAAAACCCTCTTTCATAATTGCTTTTTACTTTTATCATCATAGTTATTTGCTCTGTGAATTACATTTCTTTGTTTCTGTTTTTATCAAACGCATTTCTAGTTTTGTACATTTAATTTATTTTTTTCTATTTTTTTTCTTTTTAACCGTAATCCCTTTCAGTTTGATATGAGTAAATTCGCTTCCGTTTGTTTGTCTGTCATAGTCTGAGGGGCAGAGAGTAAATAGCAATCAGTATTGTGGGTCTGAAACTGGTCGGTGGATGAAGGGGCGAAGGCAAAGGAAGAAGAAAACAGAGAGATGGATAAGAGAGTGAGAGAGGGAGGTGGGGAGGAGGGAGGGAGAGAGGGAAGGAAGGTGGTAAGGTGGGTAGGGTGGGTGGGAAGGAGGGAGGGAGAGAAAGATAATGAGAAATAGAGAGAGAGAGGGAGAGGAAGCGTGGGAGTACTGAGATAAGAGAACAAACAAAAGAGAGAGAGAGAGAGAGAGAGAGAAGAGATAAAGGCAAAACAAGAAAAAAATAAAAAAAATAAAAAAATATGAAAAAAGATCATTTTCAAAGAGGAAATAAACAAAAGTAAGAAAGCAGGCAGAAAAGGTAAAGAGAAGAGGTCGGTTTCAGGGCACAGGAGAGCTGGCAGAAGGGAGGGGTGGGGGTGGTGGGGAAGGGGGGGGAGCACTACGGAGGATACATCAGCAAGAGGAAGGAAGACCATCAGGAGGAGGGAAGGAAGCGACTGAAGTGCAGAAGAGGAGGAGGAGGAGGAGGAGGAGGACGGAGGACGGAAGAAGAAGATGGTGCAGAAGGACGAGGAAGATGAAGATGAACCAACCAGTGTTGGAGAAGGAAGAAAAATAAGAAGATGGAGAGGAAGAAGAGGAGGACGATTTGTCGGTAGTGGAGGAGGAAGAAGAAGAAGATATATGGGAAGGATTAAGAGGAAACAGAAGATGGATAGGAAGGGGGATGAAGAAGAGGAAGAAGAGGAGGAGGATCTGTCGGTGGTTGAGGAAGAGGAACAAGAAGACGATGTCGGAGGAGGAAGTCTGCTGATGGTGGAGGAAGAGGAACAAGATAGGAGTGGAGGAGAAGTGGGAGGAAGAGGAGGAGGAGAAGGACAAGGACGACCCAACGAAGGGGGAGGAATAGGAAGACAGAGGAAGAGGAGGGCGAGAACGAGGGGAGAGGAGAGTGGAAGGAAGAACAGAAGAAAAGGGATGACCCGTCGAAGGTGCAGGAAGAGGAGAAAGAGGAAGTAGAGGAGAAAGAGACAGATAACCCAACGGGGAACGGGGGGTGGAGGAGGAGGTGGTGGAGGAGAAGGAGAAGGATGACACAACAGAGGTGGATGAGGAGGAGGAGAAGGAAGTGGAGAAGGAGGAGAAAGATGGCCCAACGGAGGTGGAAGTAGAAGAGGAGGAGGTAGAAGTAGAGGAGAAGGAGAAAGAGAACCCAACGGAGGTGGATGAGGAGGAGGATAACGACGAGAACTTTCCCGACGGAGGAGGACAAGGACGACCTCTCAGAAGTGAGAAGAGGAGGAAGAATAAACGGAGAAAAGGAGGTGAGGGAGGAAGAAGAAGAAGACCTGTAGGAGAAGCAAGGGCAAAAGGAGGACGAAAAATGAAATCGGAGAGGATAAGGATAAGAAGATTTTTGGTAAAGGTAAGAGCGGGAACTGAAGGAAGGAAGGAAGGAGGAAAGGATGGGAGGAATGGGAAACGAGGAAGAGGGCGAGGGAGATAATGAAATAAGAAGGAGAGAAAGCGATTAATAGAAAGAGAGAGAGAGAGAAAGGCAGACAGAAAGAGAGAGAAAGATAGTCACAGAGAGAAATAATCAGCGAGAGAGAGAGAAAGGGAGAGAGAGAGAGAGAGTCACCGAGAAAGAGAAAATCAGCGAGAGAGAGAGATGAAAGAGAGAATCAAAATAAAGAGAGAGGCAAAGAAAGTGCCAAAGATAGGGGGATAAAGACGAAGGAAACAAAGAATAAATAAGTCAAAGGAACAATGAAACAGACCAAGCTACGACCGACGACTGTACAAACGCCAGCATTGAAAATAAAAGCAGAACGATGGCTGTATATCTTGGCAGCGAAGAATATAAAAAAGACGAGGCGCATAAAAGACAAAGAAGAATCCATATTGGAACAAAGACTTTTCGTCGGCGGAACTCAAGAGAAGCTCCAAAGAAATCGGAAAGTAAAAAAGAGAGAGAGACAGCGGAGAAGAAGCCGGACGGGGGAAGACTTAGGTCGTGCAATATGGACGCCGTGCGGTGGGAATTCCGTCTATTAGGAACCGGGTTTTCTATGCTTGTCATTTCCGTCTATTAGGAACCGGGTTTTCTATGCTTATCATTTCCGTCTATTAGGAACCGGGTTTTCTATGCTTGTCATTTCCGTCTATTAGGAACCGGGTTTTCTATGCTTATCATTTCCGTCAAATAGGAACCTGGTTTTCTATGCTTATTCTTTCCGTCTAATAAGGACCGGGTTTTGTGTGTTTATTATCTCCGTCTATTAGGAACTGGGTTTTCTATGCTTATCATTTCCGTCTATTAGGAACCGAGTTTTCTATGCTTATTATCTCCGTCTATTAGGAACCGCGTTTTCTATGCTTTTATCATTTCCGTCTATTAGGAACCGCGTTTTCTATGCTTATTATTTCCGTCTATTAGGAACCGCGTTTTCTATGCTTATCATTTCCGTCTATTAGGAACCGCGTTTTCTATGCTTATCATTTCCGTCTATTAGGAACCGGGGTTTCTATGCTTATTATTTCCGTCAATTAGGAACCGGGTTTTCTATGCTTATTGTTTCTGTCTATTAGGAACCGCGTTTTCTTTGCTTATTATTTTCGTCTATTAGGAACCAGGTTTTCTATGCTTATCACTTCCGTCTATTAGGAACCGCGTTTTCTATGCTTATCATTTCCGTCTATTAGGAACCGGATTTTCTATGCTTATCATTTCCGTCTATTAGGAACCGGATTTTCTATGCTTATTATTTCCGTCTATTAGGAACCGGGTTTTCTATGCTTATTCTTTCCGTCTAATAAGAACCGGGTTTTGTGTGTTTATTATTTCCGTCTATTAGGAACCGTGTTTTCTATGCTTATCATTTCCGTCTATTAGGAACCGGGTTTTCTATGCTTGTCATTTCCGTCTATTAGGAACCGCGTTTTCTATGCTTATCATTTCCGTCTATTAGGAACCGGGTTTTCTATGCTTGTCATTTCCGTCTATTAGGAACCGGGTTTTCTATGCTTGTCATTTCCGTCTATTAGGAACCGGGTTTTCTATGCTTATCATTTCCGTCTATTAGGAACCGGGTTTTCTATGCTTATCATTTCCGTCTATTAGGAACCGGGTTTTCTATGCTTATCATTTTCGTCTATGAGGAACCGGGTTTTTTATGCTTATCATTTCCGTCTATTAGGAACTAGGTTTTCTATGCTTATCATTTCCGTCTATTAGGAACCGCGTTTTCTATGCTTATCATTTCCGTCTATCAGGAACCGTGTTTTCTATGCTTATCATTTCCGTCTATTAGGAACCGGGTTTTCTATGCTTATTATCTCCGTCTATTAGGAACCGGGGTTTCTATGCTTATCATTTCCGTCTATTAAGAACCGCGTTTTCTATGCTTAATATTTCTGTCTATTAGGAACCGGGTTTTCTATGCTTATTATTTCCGTCTATTAGGAACCGCGTTTTCTATGCTTATCATTTCCGTCTATTAGGAACCGAGTTTTCTTTGCTTTTATCATTTCCGTCTATTAGGAACCGCGTTTTCTATGATTAATATTTCCGTCTATTAGGAACCGAGTTTTCTATGCTTATCATTTCCGTCAATTAGGAACCGGGTTTTCTATGCTTATTGTTTCTGTCTATTAGGAACCGCGTTTTCTTTGCTTATTATTTTCGTCTATTAGGAACCAGGTTTTCTATGCTTATCACTTCCGTCTATTAGGAACCGCGTTTTCTATGCTTAATATTTCCGTCTATTAGGAACCGAGTTTTCTATGCTTATCATTTCCGTCAATTAGGAACCGGGTTTTCTATGCTTATTGTTTCTGTCTATTAGGAACCGCGTTTTCTTTGCTTATTATTTTCGTCTATTAGGAACCAGGTTTTCTATGCTTATCACTTCCGTCTATTAGGAACCGGGTTTTCTATGCTTTTTATATCCGTCTATTAGGAACCGGGTTTTCTATGCTTATCATTTCCGTCTATTAGGAACCAGGATTTCTATGCTTATTATTTCTGTCTATTAGGAAACGTGTATTCTATGCTTTTATCGTTTCCGTCTATTAGGAACCGGGTTTTCTATGCTTATCATTTCCGTCTATTAGGAACCGAATTTTCTTTGCTCATTATTTCCGTCTATTAGGAACCGAGTTTTCTATGCTTATTATTTCCGTCTATTAGGAACCGCGTTTTCTTTGCTTATTATTTCCATCTATTAGGAACCGGGTTTTCTATGCTTATCATTTCTAACTATTAGGAACCGGGTTTTCTATGCTTATCATTTCCGTCTATTAGGAACCGGGTTTTCTATGCTTATCATTTCCGTCTATTAGGAACCGGGTTTTCTATGCTTATCATTTCTAACTATTAGGAACCGGGTTTTCTATGCTTATCATTTCTATCTATTAGGAACCGCGTTTTCTATGCTTATCATTTCCGTCTATTAGGAACCGCGTTTTCTATGCTTATCATTTCCGTCTATTAGGAACTGGGGTTTCTATGCTTATCATTTCTATCTATTAGGAACCGGGTTTTCTATGCTTATCATTTCCGTCTAATAGGAACCGTGTTTTCTATGCTTATTCTTTCTGTCTATTAAGAACCGCGTTTTCTATGCTTATTCTTTCCGTCTATTAAGAACCGGGTTTTGTGTGTTTATTATCTCCGTCTATTAGGAACCAGGGTTTCTATGCTTATCATTTCCGTCTATTAGGAACCGCGTTTTCTATGCTTATTATTTCCGTCTATTAGGAACCGTGTTTTCTATGCTTATTCTTTCTGTCTATTAAGAACCGCGTTTTCTATGCTTATTCTTTCTGTCTATTAAGAACCGTGTTTTCTATGCTTATTCTTTCCGTCTATTAAGAACCGGGTTTTGTGTGTTTATCATCTCCGTCTATTAGGAACCGGGTTTTCTATGCTTATCATTTCCGTCAATTAGGAACCGGGTTTACTATGCTTATTATTTCCGTCTATTAGGAACCGCGTTTTCTATGCTTATTATTTTCGTCTATTAGGAACCGCGTTTTCTATGCTTATCACTTCCGTCTATTAGGAACCGCGTTTTCTATGCTTATTATTTCCGTCTATTGCGAACCGGGTTTTTTATGCTTACCATTTCCATCTATTAGGAACCGGGTTTTCTATGCTCATCATTTCCGTCTATTAGGAACCGGGTTTTCTATGCTTATTATTTCCGTCTATTAGGAACCGGGTTTTCTATGCTTATTATCTTCGTCTTCCATTTTTTTATTATTATTATTCCTTTCATTGGTCACACATTCAGAGTATCTATTCTATCGTTATTCAGTTCTATTGAATCTATTTTTATCACGATCATACAGATT
>BOPN01000451.1:295065-297565 GCA_017312705.2 Penaeus japonicus | reverse complement strand
TTAACTTTTATTCTATTGTTTCCAAAGTTTATTGTCTAGCAATATTGAGCATTATACTCTATATATATCAAACGCATTTTCCCTTTTCTTAAAGGAGGAATTGCAATTACGTTACACTGTCACACTTATTTCGAGCCGGCATTCATTTGACACAACAAGCAGAAAATATTGTTTAACTTGTTTCATTTACTGGAATATCTGAATATTGTTACTAAATAACAATACCCTCATTTGATAAATATTATACTCCCAAGAATATCAGATAAGTTTCATTTAATTATTATATGTATGGAAGTCATGAATTCAAAATTTCAGCTTATTTTATTTACAAATAGAAAGTCACAATTACAAAATTTCAACTTCATTCCATTCATAATAATTGAATGTCAATCTGTCTACATATGTAATTATATATGTGTGTAACCCGATAATTTTTGACGTCGTGTACAGGAACATTTTGAATGTCACTTCAAAAGGAAACAGTTCAGTATTGAAGACAAAAATAAGTAAAAAAAAACTGCAATATATCATTCATTCCTCAAATACCATCAACCGAAAATTAAAATACTGTTTCCTTTCTATTTATGAATGATGGAAATACATTCCCTGCAGTTTTTATTGCAAAACTTAATACAATCGCGAAAAAAATAGATCCACTTATATTGTCCAGAGATTTTCTCGAAAGAGTAGATAAAAGATAACTTACCTTTAGATAGAAGATAACTTTATAATTTGCTCCTGACGACTGTTTACCAGCTGGGTCTGTCTATCCATCTGAAATATACGTATCTTGTTCATATATTTCATTGTAACTGAAGAATATTTCATTAATCAAATCAAAAGATAGTGGGATAATGTGCTTATCTAAGAATTTGTTGCAAGGCTCATGATAGCGGTCTCCAAATGCCCTTTAAATGGTCGGATTTCAATTTTCTTTGCGGGCTCGCTGCACTTACCGAATTATAGCTGGCATTAATAGACAGACTTCAGGTGTTTGGTCAGACTTTTGGACTCACTCTCTCTCTTTCTCTCCCTCTCTCTCTCTCTCTCTCTCTCTCTCTCTATCATTATGATAATAATGATATTGATAAGAATAAGATAATGATAATGATAATTAATAGTAATAGCTATTAATAGTAATAATGATGATAGTAATGGTAATGATGATAATAATAGTTATGATTATAATAGTAACAACAGTAATTATAATTATAATAATAATGATAATAATAACACTAATTCTAATAATAGTTATGATATTAATGATAATGATAATAACTATCGCTAAGAGTAATGATAATCATACATATCATTATTATTATTACTATCATTATTATCATTATTATCATTATCATCATCATCATCATCATGATAACAACAACAAAATAGAGACACATCCGTTTAAACAGAACCCACTCGCTCAGACAAAGTTCACTATTTACAAACCAATCAAGCCGGCACACAGACTATCAGAGTCCCATGGAAATCGGTGTGCAACTCCCAATCAACAACGTCCGCCATGACAGTCTCATGCGCATCAAAACAAAAGAGGATCTAGAAGCGCACGTCTCAATTGTTTATTTAGTTATTTTTCATTGTTATTTAGTTATTGTTTTTTATCTTTCTTGGAATCTAGGGTAGTGATGGTGGTGATGGTGATGGTGATGGTGATGGGGAATATGATAAGGATGGTTATAATGATGTTGATGGTGATGATGATGATAAAAATGATGATGGGGATGATGGTGATGATTATAAAGTAATGATAATGTATTCTATAAAGCAATCATGATGATATTGATTTTTATAAAGTAATGATACTAATAATGATTATAATGACAAGGATAATAAAGATGATAATGATAATGATTGTTATGATGACAATACAAATAAATAATGATGATAATAGTGATAACGAGAAAGATATTGATGATAAGGGTAATGGTAGTAAAGTTAATGTCAATAATGATGATGATAATGATAATAATCATAATAATATCATAGTAATAATAATGATAACAATAATAATAATGATAATAATATCATAGTAATAATGATAATGATAATAATAATAATGAGAATAATCATAACAATGATAATGATAATGATAATAATAATAATAATAATAATAATAATAATAAAAGGATGATAATAATAATTATCATAATAATAATAATCCAAACAATGATAATGATAGGAATAATAATAGGATTAAGAATTAAAAAATAATAATAATGACATCAATTCTAAAAAGATGAAAATAACAATGACAATAGTAATGGTGATAATAATATGGGTAAAAAATATATTGATCATAATAATGATGATGATAATAAAGATAATAAGACTATTAATAATGATTATGATAATGATAATATTGAAAATAACAATGATAATAATAATGATAATGATAATAATGATAATAGTAGTAATATTAACATTCACGATTATAAAGATAATGATGATAATAATGATGATAGTAATAATGATAATAAGGATA
>BOPN01000451.1:275000-277500 GCA_017312705.2 Penaeus japonicus | reverse complement strand
GAGATAAGTGAGAAAGAGAAAGGCAGGTGGGGTAGGGGAGAAAAAGGGAAAGAGTTTGAAAAAAAAAAAAAAAAAAAAAAAAACAGAAAGGGAAAGACTAGATCTTATTTTATAATATTATATATTTCAAAATCCCGATTTTTGGGTTAGTGTCAATCAACTCAACAGTTTTTCTCTTTAACCTTTAATAATTTTCTCCTATTTTGTTCCTCCTACATCAGTATGCTTTATTTACTTATCTTATCCATCTCCATCTTTTCATCTATTTATTTACCTATTTATTCACCTCTCTATTCATCTTTTCATTCACCTATTCATTTATCTCTTTATTTATCCCTTTATTCATCTCTTCATCCAACTCTCTATTCCTCTCTTGATTCACCTATCCCTTCATCAAATCATCCACATATTCATCCATCTATTTACCTATTCATTCACTAATTCCTCTATTCATTCGTCATCAATCTATCCATGCAACTTATTCCTCTATTTGCTCCCCCAGCATTTCCTTTTCTTTTATTATAATCATTTCCCTTTTCATTTCACTCCGCGCCCTCTTATCTCCTCACCTCTCTTCCTTCTTTATCACTTCGACATTGTTCCCATTCGTCTCTTCCTTCTCCTCATGTCGGCGTCACGATCACTGTCATATTCGTTCGTCTTGGGACAGGATTGCTCTGCTTGGCATTTTTTTTTTTTTTTTTTCGTTTTTTTTCTGTTTTTCTTCTTTTTTTCTTCTTTTTTTCTTTTTTTCTTTTTTTTTCTTCTTTTTTGTCTTTTTTTTCTTTTTTCTTTTTTTGTATTTTCTTTTTTGACTTTTTTTTCTTTTTTCTTTTTTTGTATTTTCTTTTTTGACTTTTTTTTCTTTTATTCTTGCCTTTCTTTTGTCTTCTTTTTTATTGGATTTCTATTTTTCTTTCTCTTTTTCTTTCTCTTTTTTCTTCATCCTCTTCTTCATTTTTCGCCTTTTTGCTAAAGATAAACAATATGATATTCCTTTTGTAACACGATTCCCCTCTACTCCTTATTACTTTCGTCTCTCTCTCTCTCTCTCTCTCTCTCTCCCTCTCTCTCTCTCTCTCTCTCTCTCTCTCTCTCTCTCTCTCTCTCTCTCTCTCTCTCTCTCTCTCTCTCTCTCTCTCTCTCTCTCTCTCTCACTTTCTCTCTCTCTCTCTCTCTCTCTCTCTCTCTCTCTCTCTCTCTCTCTCTCTCTCTCTCTCTCTCTCTCTCTCTCTCTCTCTCTCTCTCTCTCTCTCTCTCTCTCTCTCTCTCTCTCTCTCTCTCTCTCTCTCTTTCTCATTCATTCTCTTCTTTATCACGTTATCCTTTTTCATAACCAACATTTCTTCCTGGACGACGTGAAAAGATTTGATATTCTCCTTGTGACACGATCATAAGCCTCCCCACCCCCCACCCACACCCCCAACCCTCATCCCCTCTTAAGCCCCACCTCCCTCCCACCTGCCATTCCACCCAACCACCCTCCCCCCTCCCTCCCCCTCCCCCCATTTCCTCCTGCCAGATGCGGCCAATTGTTGCATACTATTGCAAGGAACCCCCTAAGTTATTGGCCATTTGTTGCCGCGTAGTTCGAACATCCATGATTTCGGTCTCGCGACGTGAAGTTATGTAACCCTCCCCGTCCCTCCGCCCCCTCCCCCTCCGTCCCTCCCCTCCCGAGCACTTCCCTTCCCCCTCCTGAGTACCCCCCCCCACCATTTCGCCAGCCGAGAAGGGGGCTGATCTATGCCTCGGGAGGGAGATTACGCGACGATTTTGCAAAGGCTATGGCGTGCGGATTTAGATGAGGGAGGGTGGAAGGGGGAGGGTGGATGAGTGGAAGGGTGGGTGGAAGGGAGGGTGGGTGGAAGGGAGGAAGGAGGGAGGGTGGAAGGGGGAGGGTGGATGAGTGGAAGGGTGGGTGGAAGGGAGGGAGGGAGGGAGGGACGGGAAGGAGGGTGGAAGGGAGGGAAGGAAGGGAGGGTGAAGGGAGAGGGAGGGTGGAAGGGGGAGGGTGGGTTGAGGAATAGCGGGTGGCGGATATGGAGGGAGGGAGGGAGTGAGGGAAGGAGGGAGGAGGGGAGGGAGGGAGAGGATGGTGGGAAGGGAGGGAGGAAGGGAAGGAGGGAAGTAGGAAGAGGAATGAAAGGGGGAAGGGAAGGAGGGAGGAGGGGACGGGAGAGAGGAAAGCGGGAAGTGAGGGAGGGAGGGAGGGAGGGAGGAAGGGAAGGAGGGAAGTAGGGAGAGAAATGGAAGGGGGGAAGGGGGGAGATAAGGAGGGGCGAGCGAAGAATGAGAGGGAGAAGGATATGGAACGGAGACACAAGAAGCAACACAAAACCAGCCGCTGAAAGGAATGTCTTTTTACCCCGGGGGGAGGGGGAGGGAGATAGAGAAAGAGAAATAGAAAGAAAGACCGAAAGAAAGGACGAGAGAGCGAAGAAAAGGACGAGAGAGCGACATAAAAAAAAAAAAAAAAACGAAAAAAAGGAAAGCAAAA
>BOPN01000451.1:265000-267500 GCA_017312705.2 Penaeus japonicus | reverse complement strand
TGATGATGTTGATTGGCGTTGATTGATGTTGCTGGAGAGCTTGCGGGCTGTCGCAGATGTCTCGAGTCAAGGTGAGTAGAATAATTGTAAACGAATGAGAGAGGTGCATAGATAGAGAAATCAATATCTCTCTCTCTCTTTGAGGGTTGTCTTAGTCTGTCGTAACTAAGAACCCACCACAAAATATGTAGTGATGCCAGACACAGGGTTTGAACATTGCAGGTTTATTCCATAACGCAGATAGTCTGACGTTATGGTGCACGATAGATATATTCACTACAGCATAATGATCACAGTAATAAACAATATCACAACACGTATGAACAGGCGGGGAAGTCAGGTGTCACGGAAGCGTGGTCGACTCCCGGTCTGTCGGTGTGTTCCAAACATCCTGCTTATATGGAATGGGATCGCATCCGCCGTCCCCGAATCTTGTCCCCACGGCGGCTACTCGGGAACGTAGTCTGGAATGTAGTAGGGGCGTGGCTATCGAGGAATTAAGCTCATTTTGAGGGTCTAAGGTACTTGGGAAGGCAACCATGTGTGAAGTACCTATCAATCAAAGTTGACCTGACCTGACCCGGCGATTGCCTCACTAGTGTAATGTTCGTATGGTATTTGCATATGATTTATTTGTTGTATTTGATATTGTATATAAGCATTCTATATAATTCTTACACTTTCTCTCTCTCTCTCTCTCTCTCTCTCTCTCTCTCTCTCTCTCTCTCTCTCTCTCTCTCTCTCTATATATATATATATATATATATATATATATATATATATATATTTATATATATACACACATATATATATATATATATATATATATACATACATATATATATATGTATATATATATATATATATATATATATATATATATATATATATATATATATATATAATCTATCTATCTATCTATCTATCTATCTATCTATCTATCTATCTATCTATATGTATATATATATATATATATATATATATATATGTGTGTGTGTGTGTGTGTGTGTGTGTGTGTGTGTGTGGGTATGTGTGTGTGTGTCTGTTTGTTTCTCTTCTCCCAGAGGGTTATACTTTCTTTTGCATCCCCCTAGAGACAAAATGGCACATTTACTTCACATTTATTTCACAAAATAAACCAATAAGCCTATTGTCTTGCTGACTTAAAATCCACATAGGCTTTTGGTAGAAACAGTGAAAGAATTATATCCAAATGAGGTAAACTGCCGACACTGATGATCAGTATAAATTGATCTTTTTCCAAATGAAAGAAAAGACAAAGATGCTATGTGTCTTTGTAAAAGAAATCAGAAAATATCGATCAAAACAGTCATTTGATTTAAATAATTGGAATAATTATGTAAAGGTATTTGGATTTTAAACATCTTATTTAGGAAATAGACGTTTTTTCTGATAAATCTTTTAATCTCTAATTTCCTTAGAATTAACATTTTTAAATTATGAAAGCTAGCAGCAGCCATCAGATACAAAATCATTATCATTATTACCCATTATTAGGAGAGTCCATTTTTCGGGTTAGGCTAATTGTCTTATCGTTTTAAACATAAACCATGTGGCATTTTTCTTTGCCACTGTTTGGTATGATATTTTCTCCTCTTTACCATAGTGTGACTAAATCCTCGCGAGTATTATTGTCAATGTTTCTTTATATTATTTTATATTATTTTCATGAGAGGTGATGTTCTTTCTTTTGGATGTTGACTTTTAGGTTTTAAGAGAGAGAGAAAGAGAGAGAAAGAGAGAGAGAGAGAGAGATCCTGTATACACTACAATCAAAGGGGAGTCAGAGAGAGAGAGAGAGAGAGAGAGACATTGAAAGAGAGAGAGATCTCGGGAGAGAGAGAGAGAGAGAGAGAGAGAGAGAGAGAGAGAGTAACCCGCTTGCTGCCACCAGTTTTAACCCACCACTGGGAGCAGTTGTTGTAACCCGCTGCTAGCAGTTGCAAACCACTCGATGCCCTGGTTGTGATCCGGTGGATAAACAGACAGACGTTCACGTGTCATGGTCTTTATTGTGGACTGTTAATACACTAGGCTCCGGCCGAAGGTCGGAGGTCAGACCTGTACGCTCTGCCTGTTCTCTTGTCTGTCTGTCTGACCTGATCTGCCTTGATCTGCCCTGAGAGAGAGAAAGAAAGAGAGAGAGAGAGAGAGAGAGAGAGAGAGAGATCCTCTACAGTCAAAAGGGAGTAATAGAGAGAGAAAGACAGAGAAAGAGAGAGAGAGAGAGTGATCTTGTATACACTGCAATCAAAAGGGAGTAAGAGAGAGAGAGAGAGAGAGAGAGACAGAGAAAGAAAGAGAGAGACAGAGTAAGAGAGAGAGAAAGAGATCCTGCATACTAACAAACAAAGGGGAGTAAGAGAGATAGAGAATATAGAGTATAAAATTGACAGGGAGAGAGTGAGTGAGAGAGAGAGAGAGAGAGAGAGAGAGGGAGGGAGGGAGGGAGGGAGGAAGAGAGAGATCTTGTAGACAC
>BOPN01000451.1:222500-225000 GCA_017312705.2 Penaeus japonicus | reverse complement strand
TCCCAGGTAAGTCACATTCCCTCCGTAAGTAATTCCCAGGTAAGTCACATTCCCTCCGTAAGTAATTCCCAGGTAAGTCACATTCCCTCCGTAAGTAATTCCCAGGTAAGTCACATTCCCTCCGTAAGTAATTCCCAGGTAAGTCACATTCCCTCCGTAAGTAATTCCCAGGTAAGTCACATTCCCTCCGTAAGTAATTCCCAGGTAAGTCACATTCCCTCCGTAAGTAATTCCCAGGTAAGTCACATTCCCTCCGTAAGTAATTCCCAGGTAAGTCACATTCCCTCCGTAAGTAATTCCCAGGTAAGTCACATTCCCTCCGTAAGTAATTCCCAGGTAAGTCACATTCCCTCCGTAAGTAATTCCCAGGTAAGTCACATTCCCTCCGTAAGTAATTCCCAGGTAAGTCACATTCCCTCCGTAAGTAATTCCCAGGTAAGTCACATTCCCTCCGTAAGTAATTCCCAGGTAAGTCACATTCCCTCCGTAAGTAATTCCCAGGTAAGTCACATTCCCTCCGTAAGTAATTCCCAGGTAAGTCACATTCCCTCCGTAAGTAATTCCCAGGTAAGTCACATTCCCTCCGTAAGTAATTCCCAGGTAAGTCACATTCCCTCCGTAAGTAATTCCCAGGTAAGTCACATTCCCTCCGTAAGTAATTCCCAGGTAAGTCACATTCCCTCCGTAAGTAATTCCCAGGTAAGTCACATTCCCTCCGTAAGTAATTCCCAGGTAAGTCACATTCCCTCCGTAAGTAATTCCCAGGTAAGTCACATTCCCTCCGTAAGTAATTCCCAGGTAAGTCACATTCCCTCCGTAAGTAATTCCCAGGTAAGTCACATTCCCTCCGTAAGTAATTCCCAGGTAAGTCACATTCCCTCCGTAAGTAATTCCCAGGTAAGTCACATTCCCTCCGTAAGTAATTCCCAGGTAAGTCACATTCCCTCCGTAAGTAATTCCCAGGTAAGTCACATTCCCTCCGTAAGTAATTCCCAGGTAAGTCACATTCCCTCCGTAAGTAATTCCCAGGTAAGTCACATTCCCTCCGTAAGTAATTCCCAGGTAAGTCACATTCCCTCCGTAAGTAATTCCCAGGTAAGTCACATTCCCTCCGTAAGTAATTCCCAGGTAAGTCACATTCCCTCCGTAAGTAATTCCCAGGTAAGTCACATTCCCTCCGTAAGTAATTCCCAGGTAAGTCACATTCCCTCCGTAAGTAATTCCCAGGTAAGTCACATTCCCTCCGTAAGTAATTCCCAGGTAAGTCACATTCCCTCCGTAAGTAATTCCCAGGTAAGTCACATTCCCTCCGTAAGTAATTCCCAGGTAAGTCACATTCCCTCCGTAAGTAATTCCCAGGTAAGTCACATTCCCTCCGTAAGTAATTCCCAGGTAAGTCACATTCCCTCCGTAAGTAATTCCCAGGTAAGTCACATTCCCTCCGTAAGTAATTCCCAGGTAAGTCACATTCCCTCCGTAAGTAATTCCCAGGTAAGTCACATTCCCTCCGTAAGTAATTCCCAGGTAAGTCACATTCCCTCCGTAAGTAATTCCCAGGTAAGTCACATTCCCTCCGCGTAAGTAATTCCCAGGTAAGTCACATTCCCTCCGTAAGTAATTCCCAGGTAAGTCACATTCCCTCCGTAAGTAATTCCCAGGTAAGTCACATTCCCTCCGTAAGTAATTCCCAGGTAAGTCACATTCCCTCCGTAAGTAAGTAATTCCCAGGTAAGTCACATTCCCTCCGTAAGTAATTCCCAGGTAAGTCACATTCCCTCCGTAAGTAATTCCCAGGTAAGTCACATTCCCTCCGTAAGTAATTCCCAGGTAAGTCACATTCCCTCCGTAAGTAATTCCCAGGTAAGTCACATTCCCTCCGTAAGTAATTCCCAGGTAAGTCACATTCCCTCCGTAAGTAATTCCCAGGTAAGTCACATTCCCTCCATAAGTAATTCCCAGGTAAGTCACATTCCCTCCGTAAGTAATTCCCAGGTAAGTCACATTCCTTCCATAAGTAATTCCCAGGTTAGTCACATTCCCTCCGTAAGTAATTCCCAGGTAAGTCACATTCCCTTCGTAAGTAATTCCCAGGTAAGTCACATTCCCTCCATAAGTAATTCCCAGGTAAGTCACATTCCCTTCGTAAGTAATTCCCAGGTAAGTCACATTCCCTTCGTAAGTAATTCCCAGGTAAGTCACATTCCCTCCATAAGTAAGTAATTCCCAGGTAAGTCACATTCCCTCTGTTAGTAATTCCCAGGTAAGTCACATTCCCTCCATAAGTAATTCCCAGGTAAGTCACATTCCCACCGTAAGTAATTCCCAGGTAAGTCACATTCCTTTAAGCTAATTAGCAAACTTCATTGAGTTATACATTCCTCCGTAGACAAGGTTACGCCGTGAAATAGACGAGGCATTCATCGTGCCAAAGTGTCTACAGACATTTTCACTACATTTTATTGGCCGTTTTAGGAGAAAGTCCTGGCAACCTGCATACAGA
>BOPN01000451.1:215000-217500 GCA_017312705.2 Penaeus japonicus | reverse complement strand
CATCATTAACTGATATTACTATTATTATAGTTAATGCTGTTTTATTACTATTATTATAGTTGATGCTGTTTTATTACTATCATCATCATCATTATCATTTGCATCATTGTCATAATCATCATCACCATCAACATCATAATTATCATTATCATTATCATTGTTGATATCATCATTAGTCGAAAGGGAAAGATCATTTTTATGAGGCAAGGAATTAAGCAATATCTAGGGAACCCAGCACAGAGGGGCTATAACCTACCTGTTGGATGAGTTCAACGCTAGAGTTGGTGTGGTTAGCGAGGCCTATCTTATACCCTACTAGTTTTTGGCCTTCATGGAATTGGCAAGGCAAACGAGAATAGTTAGAGCTTACTAGAGCTTGGCCAGCACTTATAAATCCAGTACAAGTATAAGGTAAGTCATAAGGTCTCTTGGGAGGATACTGATACAGTCACAGGCACCAGCTTGACTTTGTCCTCACCAAGTACAAAGGTATTTCAGAACTTTTTCTGTGGACTTTCTTATTTCTGTCGTTTTTTTTTTTTTATCAGCCTTAAGTATATGAACAGACACTGTTCTCCACCCATTCACTTCCACTAGTGGGCACATACTTGATGAAGTCGAAACCTTCACATACCTCAGGTCGAATATCTCCAGCACACTCTTTCTTGATTCTAAGGTGAAGAGAAGGATAGCGAAAGCTGCAGCCATCATGGGGAATAGGAGAGTTCAATAATAGCTATTAGAAAAGAGATCCCAAGCTGCTTATCTTCCATGTATATGCCCTCAGCACACTTCCCTAAGCAGCGTAGTCTAGAAAAGTCTAGAAAAAGAGGCAAAATAGCCTTCCACCCACAGTGTCTCAGCCGCATTCTACACACCCATGCAAAACCCACCAACACCGAGGTTTTATAACGTGAAGACATTACCAGCATGCCAACCCTGCCCACCCACGTCTTAAACGGTTGGGTCTTGTCAGGTGGACCCAGGTCACTTCCCCCGAGGCTCTTCTCTGTGGAGCACACCCACTCGGACGGACTCACCACCTCTTCAAAGACATCTGCATCACCACCATCACCAATGTTATCAACACCAGAGGATTCTCTTTTGTGTTTAACGTCATCATAAACATGACAAGATCTTCCAGAAGACAATTCTTTTGTTTCCCCCCCCCCCCCTTGCTTTATTTTCCCCGCATTTGCATATTAAGGAGAGGGTGAAATTTACCATCATATTACCTCTGTGTCCGCGAGGGTGGGTGTTCATACATATTTAAAACAATTTTCCGCCTGGCCTGGTTGTATTTCGCGCGTCGAGGCCAGGGCGCTCTCCGTCTGCAATGGCAAGGGTTTTGCCGACACCACGAAGTTCGAGGTCACCGCATCGCTATCGAGCATTTTGGCTTTTTTTTTTTTCTTATTCTTATTCTTCTTTCTCTTCGTCCTTCGTCTTTTTCTCTCCATGTCGTCGTTATCATCATCATTATTATCATCATCATCATTGTCATTCTCCTCCACCACCTCCTCCACCATCTCCACCACCTCCACCACCACTACCTCCACCACTTCCTCTTCCACCTCCTCCACCACCACCACCTCCTCCTTCTCCTCCACCACCACTACCTCCACCACTTCCTCCTCCACCTCCTCCACCACCACCACCACCTCCTTCACCACCACCTCCGCCACCACCACCTCCACCACCACCAGCTGAATCCCTTAGGTGAAGCAGGCGGGGCATGAACCCGAGACCTTGAAATTGCAAAGCCAGCTCTCCACCAGTGAGTCACGCCACTTCCCTCCGTCTCTAATACTCCATTGTTTACATGTGCATTACGCGCGCACACAGGGACATACACAAGCACGGAAGTAGGTAGATGTACGGAGGAAAACAGCATAGAGAGGAGAGGACACAGACAAACAGAACGAAGCAAAGAGGAAGAGAACGAAAGATAATAGAAATAAGAAAAAAAAAGTGATGTACTAAAGACGAAGGAAGCGAAGAATTAAGATAAGGGGAAAGAAAAAGGGGGAGGGAGAGGGAACACCCCGAACATAAACGGAGAAAGATAATCATGAATGGGAGGAATTTGTGAGATAACGAGAGCCAGAGAAAAGCGAGAAATGGCGAGATTTGAGCTAAAGGGAAAGGAGGGGAGGGAGAGGGAAGAGAAGGGAGTGGTGCAGAAGAAAGGGGAAAATGTGATGATAGGGAGATAGATAGATAAATAGATAGATAGAGGGAAAGAAAGAGAGAGAGAAAGAGAGAGAGGGGGGGGGGAGAAAGAGTAAGAGAAGGATAAGGGAGGGAGGGAGGGAGAGAGAGAGAGACAAAGAGAGAGGAAGAGAGAGAGAGAACCAGAGAGAAAACTCCAGGCATTCAATGAATACAGAAACATCAACCGAACAAACATAGGAACAAACAGATAGACTGATAAAAAAAAGACAGAGAAGCAAACCGTTAAAAATAAAAAATAAAAAAACAGAGAAAGAGAGAAATAAAA
>BOPN01000451.1:205000-207500 GCA_017312705.2 Penaeus japonicus | reverse complement strand
AATGTGGAAAGGCTTTGCTTTTGTGAGACTTCAGGCTGACAATTGCTCTGCTCGGATTTTTTGCTGTATTTCTCTTCTCGAAATTCTGATTTTTTTACTTTATTTCTCTTCTCGAAATCCTGATTTTTTACTGTATTTCTCATCTCGAAATCCTGATTTTTTTACTGTATTTTTTATGTATTTCTCTTCTCGAAATTTTGATTTTCTTTACTGTATTTCTCTTCTCGAATCCTGATTTTTTACTGTATTTCTCTTCTCGAAATCCTGATTTTTTTACTGTATTTCTCTTCTCGAAATCCTGATTTATTTTACTGTATTTCTCTTCTCGAAATCCTGATTTTTTTACTGTATTTCTCTTCTCGAAATCCTGATTATTTACTGTATTTCTCTTCTCGAAATCCAGATTTTTTTTTTTTACTTTATTTCTCTTCTCGAAATCCTAATTTATTTTACTGTATTTCTCTTCTCGAAATCCAGATTTTTTTTTACTTTATTTCTCTTCTCGAAATCCTGATTTTTTACTTTATTTCTCTTCTCGAAATCCAGATTTTTTTTTTACTTTATTTCTCTTCTCGAAATCCTGATTTTGTTCTGTATTTCTCTTCTAGAAATCCTGATATTTTACTGTATTTCTCTTCTCGAAATCCTGATGGCTTTCTTTTCCTGACTCCCTTTTCAGAGGACTAAAGGACTGAACCCAAACATATAACCTTTGCAGTTTTATTAACAGTTTCACATTCAAAAGTTGATATATATATATATCTTTTTTTTTTTTTTTTTTTTTTTTGATACAACAAAAATACCTTTATTTTCCAACATGCAAATAAGATGCACATAAAGCTCTTTATGGGATTGTATATCTGGGTGTTTCGATAGATGAATAGATAGATAGTTACAGCGATAAATAGATAGATAGACAGAGAGAGAGAGGAAAATATACAGATAGACAGAGAGAGAGAGAAAGAGAGAAAAATAGATAAATAGATAGAGAGAGAGAGGAAAATATACAGATAGACAGAGAGAGAGAGAGAGAGAGAGAGATAGATAGATTAATAGATAGATATATGAATAAACAGCTAGATAGACAGATAGACAAATAAACTGATAGGTAGACAGACAGACATATAGATATAAAAGATAACACGAAAAATATATATATAATCTGTTTACTCAACTCACTTCTTATATCATACGGATGTTGATAGACCAATAATTATTTTCAACTCACTCGAGAGAGTACATTTGGCTCTGAATCTGACCGCTTCTGCTTCCGCCATCCCAACACCCCCTACCCACGACCCCTAGCTCGTACCCCCCTCCCCCCCTCCCCCGCCCCCTCCAGACGTGTTTTCCTCTCGTCGTGAAGGAACGAAGAGAGAGGAAGAGCAAGCGGAAGCCAAGAGGAAGGCAAGAGGAAGGCAAGAGGAAGGCAAGAGGAAGGCAGGGAAAGACGGCGGACAAGGGAAAAGCTGCTTGGATATTGGATAGTCATTTTTCTGACTGATGGAAATTTTGGGTAATTACTCTTTGGTTGGGCTCTGTCGTTTGCATGGCGTGGCCTTGGTGGTCGTTTTGCTTTCTCCCTTTTGTTTGTCTGTGTGTGTGTATGTTTCTCTCTCTTTCTCTTTCTCTCTCTTTTATCTCTCTTTCTCATTCCCTCTCTTTCCCCCCTCTTACCCTTTTATAGCTCTTTGTCTTCTCTCTCTCTCTCTCTCTCTCTCTCTCTCTCTCTCTCTCTCTCTCTCTCTCTCTCTCTCTCTCTCTCTCTCCCTCCCTCTCTCCCTCTCCCTCGACCCCCCCCTCTCTCTCTCTCCCTCTCTCTCTCTCCCTCTCTCTCTCTCCCTCTCTCTCTCTCCCTCCCTCTCACCCTCCCTCCCTCGCTCCCACCTTCCCTCCGTCCCTCCCTCCGTCCCTCCCTCTCTCCCTCTCTCCCTCTCTCCCTCCCTCCCTCTCCCTCCCCATTCTTACGTCACTCCCCAGACGGAAAATCCATTCGTTTCACACCCGATGTCACGGAAGACCCGGATCTAGCCGAGCGCCCGGGTCGGGTCGAAGCTCGGGGAGATGGAGACTCTCGTGAGCAATGAGGGGAGAGGGGGAGAGGGGGAGAGTGAGGGAGGGAAGGGGGAGAGAGAGAGTGAGGGAGTGAGAGGGGGTGGGAGGGAGGGAGGGGGTGGGGGAAGGGAGAAGGGGGAAGGGGGAGAGAGATAGTGAGAGAGAGGGTGGGAGGGAGGGAGGGGGTGGGGGGAGGTTGAGGGAGAGAGAAAGAGTGAGAAAGAGAGAGAGAGAGAGAGAGAGAGAGAGAGAGAGAGAGAGAGAGAGAGAGAGAGAGAGAGAGAGAGAGAGAGAGAGAGAGAAAGAGAAAGAAAGAGAGTGAGAGAGAAAGAAAAAGCAAAAGATACGAGAGAGAGAGAGAGAGAAAGCAAAAGATACGAGAGAGAGAAAGATAGAAAGCAAAAGATACGAGAGAGAGAGAAAGAGAGAAAACAAAAGATACGAG
>BOPN01000451.1:155000-160000 GCA_017312705.2 Penaeus japonicus | reverse complement strand
AACAAATTCTTTTGAAAACTAGTATTTAAAACAAATTCTTTTGAAAACTAGTATTTACAATCATGTTTTTTTTTCTTTCTTTCTATTCTGATTCTAGTAACCTTTGGCTGCTATTTACAATACGTGTGACCTTTTGATCATCTAGGTCTTAATTGTTGATAATGTTTTCTTTCGGCACTGTTGGTTGTTAGCGTGTTCTTCTGCTTTATAGAACTAAATGTATATGCTCTCTTTAGGTTGGCTTTTTTTTTTTTTTTTTTTTTTTTTTTTTTTTTTTTTTTTTTTTTTTTTTTTTTTTTTTTTTTTTTTTTTTTTTTTTTTTTTAGCTATTTCCGTGAACTTTCTTTTTGATGTGATTTCGTCTTTTGTTCAAATTGATAATCTTTTTATTAGTAGTTTTTCATTGTTGTTGTTGTTGTTGTTCTATTATCACTAAAAGTAACAAGGAATATATAAAAAAAAAAATAACAGTCACCTTTGCTGTTGCAAGGTTTGCAATTTTACCAGATCGTAGTACCTATCTCCAACATATACACTTAAAAGTTTATTGTGAGGAAGTTGCAGTGTTGATAATCTCATTACTTTTCTTTGAGAAACTAGTATTTAAAACACAAATTCTTTTGAAAACTAGTATTTAAAACATTAATCATAAATATCATAAATTACATATGTGACGATTCATTATTTATCCATATTTCCAAATATATTGAAGCAAATGGAATTATCTACTAATCTATGAGGCTGTTCACCCACAGAAAGCCCTTAATTATGTTGTTTGTTACGCACTAAATGTTTGCAAAAGAATACGCCATTAATGACATAGCCGTTGACGTGACAGCTAATCAATCTTCTTATCGACTTTCTTCATCAATATCATCAACATTCTTAAGATAGACATATATTTTATAACGTGGTGTTACAGACGAGAGTGTTCTTGCTTTCCGTCCGGCGATCTCATTGAGCAAAATAATATGTTTCTGCTGGATTAAATTCTACCTTGATACAAAATTTAACTGAAGTAAAGAAAAGGCTTCGGGAAAAATAACTAAAACTCGTAAAAAATAAAGAAAATGGAGACAGACAGACAGATAGACAGACAGACTGACTGACTGACTGACTGACTGACTGACTGACTGACTGACTGACAGACAGACAGACAGACAGACAGACAGACAGACAGACTGACTGACTGACTGACTGACTGACTGACTGACTGACTGACTGACTGACTGACTGACTGACAGACAGACAGGCAGACAGACAGACAGACAGACAGACAGACAGGCGAACAGACAGACAGACAGACAGATAGACAGACAGACAGGCAAAGACAGGGAGAAAGATATTCCTTGTCTTCATATTAAGAAGCCAATACAACACAGTAATGTTCTTCTACACTCTATAACATTATCTCAAGTAACAAAGACAAATAGCCGAGAATTTAACAAAAAAAGAAAGAAAAAAAAAATCCTACACCGACACGGGACGAAATAGCTTTCAAAGAGCTAAGACCTTTCAATGAGAGAGATCAAAGAGCTTTTCAAAGAGGGTTTTAGACACCTCTCCCTTTCGCCGTGGATGAATTGATTATATAATGTGTTTCGTCAATCAATTGTATAGGATTCTTGTGACTTGTTCAACATCAATGTGAATTAAATTAGTTATAAACCTTAGTGAACGAGAGCATAATGATGATGAGAGTATTAACAACAATTATAATCATATTGGTGATGGTGATGGTGACGATGATGAAGATGGCGGTTATGATGATGATGATGATAATAATGATGATGATAATGATGATGGTGATGATGATTATGATAATAATGATGAGGGTAATGATGATGGTGATGATGAAAGAGGCTGAATTTTTTATCATGTGTCTTATTTAAAGTATAAGCATCATTTTCTCTCGAATATTATGCTGTTACATAACACATCATACGTGAAACATGAATAGGAATTATATTGTGTGGAATAGCCAGTTATCTTTACTTAGAGGAGCTTTAATGTTATGTCAACTTGAAGAACGGTTGAGGAATTCACTCGCATTACTAAACCCTAAAATTGGGTGAACTTTGGTCCTTTCTAAGGGTCAGAAAACGTAGATTTTGTCCTAATACGTTTAAAGAGGCACCTTATTTTATTACCTTTGCTATTATTCCTGTTATTCTCTTCTTCCTTCTTGGCCTTCTCCGCTTTCTTCTTCTTCTTCTTCTTCTTCTTCTTCTTCTTCTTCTTCTTCTTCTTCTTCTTCTTCTTCTTCTTCTTCTTCTTCTTCTTCTTCTTCTTCTTTTTTTTTCTTTTTTTTTTTCTTTTTTTCTCTCTTATGACTCCTCCTCCTTTTTACTTCCTACTTACATATCCCTTGACGACAGAACCTTAATCTTCAGAACCTTACTTCCCAGCTCCTTGGAGGTCGAGGTTGAGGCAAAGGACCTGTGTTTCCCCCGCAACCAGTACAGGTACCTGCTAACGAAAGCGAAACCGATCAACTACCACGATACGCTTAGCTATTGCAACACTTATGGAGGCAGCTTGGTGAATGCAACCGACCCGCAGGATCTTGAAGGGCTTCGGAAGGTGGGGATTATTTTGTTGAAATAGTTGAATTGCTTTTTTTTTTTTTTTTTTTTTTTTTTTTTTTTACAATGGTCCTGCCTTTAAAGGTTAGGCGAATGTTTGTTTGTTTGTTTTTGTTTTGCCAATTCTAGAGCAAAAACAGTATCAGGTATCTAAAAGAGTGTGATAGCGTCTTTATAATTATGCATATAAAATTGCAAGACATTGCAGATTAACACTAACATTATCAAATTATTTCCATGAAATGTTTCATTCATCAACCCAACTTCAGTTCAAATACATCAACACATCATCACAAGCGTCAATACCACCGACATATCACATCTCGTTTATCCTTTTTTTTTTTTTTTTTTTTTTTTTTTTTATATAAAGGTAAAGGAAGAAGCCAATTTGCCATTGATCTCTGCCTGGAGCACGGACGAAAATGGCTCATGTTCGGCCGTGATCATAGAATCCGGTGACTCCCCGGTCTTCCGCACTTCTTGTGGAGAAAAATTATTCACGTTCGTGTGTAAGGTGAGTCGTCTCTAAGTGGCTTCGAAGTGGCATTATTATTGTTATTAATTTTTTTTTTTTTTTTTTTTTTTTTAGTAGCGAAGAGAACTTTTGTTGTCGTTGATGGTTGTCTTTTGCTTTATTTTTTTATTCTGTCTTTTGAAAGTTCACAGCGAGGCAAAACTAAAGCATATAGAGGGGAGGGGGAGGGGGGGATCCATGTATGAAAAAAAGGGAGAAAAGGAGCTAGGTTTTGTGTTTCTGACAAGCTTACTGGTTACTACTTCATCCATGACATAAGTGAATAGATATGTTGATAAATCGATAAATACAAATAATAAAAGGTAAAAAAAATGAGAGAATGAGAAAAGCAACAACTATCCAAGGTCTTTTTTTACGTTTCTTGTTTTGTTTTTTGTTTTTCAAATCTTGCTTCTCCAGCACAGAAACATTTTTTGGAAAGATCCGAGATTTTATTTTTTTTTTTTTAGGTGCTCATTTCATACCTGGATGATCTATGTGGTAGAAAAGAGCATGACCACTTGATTAAGGTTGGTTTTCTGTAGGAATAGAAATTAGATTGTAATTACGTGTAAGAATGTATTCTTGGCATAAGATTTTTTTTTTTTTTTTTTAAGACTTGTAAGGCATATTTGAATTATACAATTGTTAACCATTATATACATCACATTCCTTTTTTCCTCTTTTTTTTCCTTTTATCTTTCTTTTTTTTTGGGGGGGGGGGGCACCCGAGATATCGACAAAAAGTGCATTACTTTCTCCACTAGTTCCTACTGTTTTATTCAATTTAGTTCAGAAGATAGAAAGAACAAATAAAAAAAAATGATAAAAAACTGTGCAATTCCAGAACAAGACTTATATCAATGTTGTATGCACTTTGACGTGCTCTTTGGTTGAGGCTCTGACATCCAAAGACTATTTCGAAAACAAGATTTCAGTCTCAAAGAAGAAGTAGTGATAATAATAGTAGCAAAAGTAGTCTCAGTAGGAGTTATAGTAGTAGTAGTAGTAATAGTAGTACTAACAGTAAAAGTGGTAGTGGTAGAAGTTGTTTTAGTAGTAGGAGTGGTAGTAGTACTAACAGTAAAAGTGGTATTGATAATAGTAGTAGTAGTTTTAGTAGTAGTAGTAGTAGTCCTAACAGTAAAAGTAGGAGTGGTAGTAGTAGTAGCAGTTTTAGTAGTAGTAGTAGTACTAACAGTAAAAGTGGGAGTGGTAGTAGTAGTAGTTTTAGTAGTAGTAGTAGTAGCAGTAGGATTAGAGTAATATTAATAATATCAGTAATCCTTAACCTCGATCACCAAATCTTAAACCTATATATCTCGTCCCAAATCGCTATGACTTATCCCTCTTTAAACATAACGTACCCCCAAACCACCCTCTCCTTCTTAACGCCCTTTTCCTTCCTTCTTCCTTCGCTCCAGGTGCCCAAGAACTTGTCCTTCGAACTACGCGTTGGTGAAGGTAAGACCACGGACTCGACCTTCTACTTGATCCCTCGAGGGGGGTTTCCAAGGTTTATCTCCCTCTCCGGACGCCAGATTCTTGTCAATGAGAGTGCCATGGTTCTTGTAGACGCCACAAACGCGATCCAGGAATTTACGCATTTCACTGGACTTCAGCCTGTGGGGCGACGGTTGTGGATGAAAGGAGATCCACGACATCCAACTCGAAATATGACTCTTACTGCTTGTTCTGAGGTAAGTCGCTCGTGGGTTGAGATGAGATGACTGGTAGTGATGTGTTCGGTTGTGGTCAGTTTGTTGTCTATTATCAGTCATTATTATTATTGTAATTATCATTGCCATCATCATTATTATCAGCGTCTGTTTAAGCAACAGTATCATTATCATTATTATCATCATTATCACCACTACTGTCATCACTACTATCATCACCAT
>BOPN01000451.1:132500-135000 GCA_017312705.2 Penaeus japonicus | reverse complement strand
TCATCACCCTTATGGTACAACTGTTCCACACTAAGTTTGTTTGGTATAAACTTTTGCTGCTCGGTAGAATAGCAACAAAACTGTATTGCATTATGAGTGGATATGAAACACCTGTAATGATATCTAATTAATAAAAAAAATATACATGATAATAATAATAATAATAACATGTATTATGTTTTTCCTTATTTTATTTTTTTATTTATTTATTTATTTTTTTTTTTTTTTTTGTCTTTTCTTAACTGATGCCTCCATGATGGTGTGATACACTCTTCATACATACGTATCACTTTTATAATTGAGAAATTTGGAATAGATATTTTTTTGTGATTTATTAAATATATTGGAAAAAATAAGGATTAATTCTATTTGGAAAGTTGCGTATAAAAAACTTTATTTTGTGCTTTTTTCTTTTCTTTTCTTTTTTAGTATACAATATAAGTATCTCAAAATATGATAGCAAAATGAATATAAAACAGAATAGTTAGCAGCCTTATGAAAATGCATTTGCCTTCTTTTTTCTTTTTTTTCTTTCTTTCTTTTTTATGTAGGATTCTAAACAACACTTTGTATCCCTACCTCGAGACGGTGACCTAAAAATGAAAAACCTGTAAAGTATTCAAAGCTGAAAAAAAAACAAGAAGACACCGAGTCATAAAACGCGAAAGGAAAACGTAACTAAAAAAAAATAATAATAAATAAATAAATAATAAAAAAAAAAACTTTCTTTACTTTCACATTATAATCTTTAACATTAAATCTTGTCCTCCACAATTATGTAAAAAAAAAAAAAAAAAAAACGTATGTTAGGGGAAGGGGGCAGGGGGAGGGAGGGTGAGGGGTGTACCGTCTAACCGGATGTTTGTCCTTCACGGATTAATGTTATCTTCCTTTGATCATTTTACGCCCATGGGAAATATTAGCTTATTCTAGAGAACAACAATCAAATTAAGGAAACGTATTCTTATAAGATGTTATTATTCCCATTGTTTTGCTGTTTTTATTTTTTTCTCATTGATGCATTATTATCTATGGTTTTGTTTAATTAATTTTTTTTCTACATATACAACGTTTCACGAGTACTTAGTCACCAACCAGTCAATTGGTAGGCCTATATACTCATTTCTTAATTTTTTGGGAATGTTTTGATTATGTATTTGTGATTACTTTTATTGGAATTAGTATTATCATCATCATTATCGTTACATTTATTACTATCATTATCTTTTTATTTTCATTATCATTATATCTATACTGATCATTATCATTATGATTTTCATTTTCATTATTATTATTATGATATTTATCATCATTATAGTTATTATTATCATCATTATCATTATTATCCTTATCATCATTATTATCATTGTTATCATTATCATCATTATTATCATTATTATCAATATTATCATTATCATCATTATTACCAGTATCATTATCATTATCATCATTATTACCAGTACCATTATCATTATCATTATTGTCATTATTATCATTACTATTATCATTATCATTGTCATCATCATTGTCTTATTATTACCATCCTTATTATTATCATCACTATTACTAATAACATTATAATGATGAAGTACATATCAATTAGGACAATGGCTCATAGAAGGAGTATATATAGGTATACTAGTTGAATATTATTGACAAAGTTTATACTAGACCATGAATTTAGAATTAATAAAACAAAATCATAGTGAACAGTAGAAGTATAAATGGACTCTAGCGTAGTTTAATATTAATTCTCATGTTTATTCTATTATCTTTGTGAACTTTATATATAATCAACAAACGTCACTCTTAGAGTACACTCGATCCTCGATCTGAAAAAGGGACTCGACCTCATAATTCACTGAGACTCCGATAGTACGACACACATACTCTATAAATGATCATAATAATAACTCTATGTTATAACTCTATGTTATAACTGTGTGTTAACGAATGCCGATACTTAGAACTGTTATTTATAACTAGAGAAGAGAGAGAGAGAAAGGATGAAGTGCATTCCATTACGGGTGGACGTCAACTGGCGTTTCAACATAAATTCATCGGCGTTTTTTTCTGCAATAAGTAATTGAATGTCCACGTGTTCTGGCGGTTGCTTTCTTTATCGTTTTGAACTCTTGGGATCAATTCGCGTAAATATCTTTCATTAAATAATCCTGTATAGGTACTGCATTCTTGTTAACCGGTGATGGTTATTTTAATTGATTTAGTTGATATCAATTCTTAATTATTTGCTTCCTTTTTTTCTGTATTTATTCACTCTTGATTCCTTATTCTATTTCGGTGATAAGAGACACGCACGATTGAATACTTCTTTTAATCATTTTTTTTTTTTTTTAAGATCTTAAGATAGATTATTTCTCGTTAAACTTTAGCTATTCAGTTCTTATTTTATTCCTTAATTAAGAAGGATAACTTATCTAATCTTCTCGTACTTATTTTGAATGAAACGCCTTAACTTTACATGTAAGAATACTTTTGA
>BOPN01000451.1:100000-110000 GCA_017312705.2 Penaeus japonicus | reverse complement strand
AGCTCTCTATCCCGATTTTTTTTTTTTTTTTTTTTTTTTTTTTTTTTTGCCATGTTCTCTATTTTGCTGCTAAAGTCGCATTCGGTTTCATGCTAAGGACCTTGCAACCAAACTGGAAGACCTAAACCATCGATATAAATACAGAATTGATAAACATTCTCCCATTTTCATTCTATGACTAAACTCCAGTAACACAGTGGCTATCTACAGAACAGAAGCATAGATAAACAAACATCAGCTGTATAACGTTCGCCTCACCCTCCCTTTATCAGAATTAAACGTTCACTTGGTAATCAACACAAAATCATTATAATATTAAACAGCAGGTTAGTAACGTTAGAAAAAAAAATCAATATCCATTAAATAAATAAATAAGTTTTTGTATCATTACTGGGAACTATCGTCATGTCATTTTATTCTTATTCCGGTTGCCAAGCGAACTTCAACAACCCCTCCCCCCTCCTCCCCGTCGCCTCCCTCCTCCCTACACTATAAACGGCCATTGCCTCTCTAAATAGACATTGTTTGGAATTAATTTATGCTAATTACCAATTCAGTCCGTAGTCCCATTGTTTTTCCTTATTCACAGTGTTATCTACCAATGATACACATTTTCGCAAAGTTTTTGGAAATATATGTTTTTCCTTTTCAGATTAAATAATAGGATTTCATTATGAATAGGAAATGAGAATTACTAAGCATGGCAAAGGTAAAAGCCCTTTTTTTTCAAAATAGATATATTATGCTTTATTTTGTATCTCCTAGAATTGCCAAAATCAAACTAGAGATATATTTTTCAATGTTAGACATTGTTTCTTTTATAATTGATGCATTTAGGGAAATATGATTCGGTTTATTCTACACTAAATTAAAGTTCAAATTCAAATTAACAAGTTCGAAAATACCCCCCTTTTACGTACAAACACGAAAAAGAAACGAGAAGAAAAAAATATTCATAATTCAAAAACTAAATACCCAACTTTTAAAAGCAATGAAATTTTCAAAACTCCCATCGGAAAGACTTAGAAAAAAATAAATAAAAAATAAAGTTCTGACAGTCTCCTTTTGACTCCACGGACATCCTCTATCCAGTAACTTCAGTGTCCTTAATGCGTTGGGGGTTTAATGGATGCTACAGTGTGGATGTTACAGTGTCCTATCATCCCCCCTTTCCATTCTTCCTTTGCAGAGTCAATTGTAATTTATTGAGCCTGAAAATGGTGTGTTATGATGTCCATGACCATTGGCCTTAGAACGAGCTTCAATTCTTAGCTTTATGAAGCTATTATTTTGAAGAAAGAAATATCCTTTTGATCTAATTAAGTTAATCATCAACATACCGATTATTTCTGGTTGAAAATAATTTACTAGGGTGTTTTACATCATGCATGGATTCGCCTTCAAAACCCAGGACAAGAATTGGCTTAGAATCCATGACTCCATTAACCTTCTGCCTTGAGAATTCCGTAGCGATTTCACTCTCATTCGGTAGTTATGCCAGAGTTCAGTTCAGTTCAGAGAGATTTGCGAAGACGTCCCTTCGCCCGGGTTATATCCATGAGGCGGCCCGGTGTTATGCCAGAGATGCACATATCATGTTCTTCTGTCTACTGTCTCACTATAATGTTTACTTTGTTTCTTTAACCTTACTGTTATAGTAATTTTACTCTGCGGACTTGAGTTCATTAATTACTCATTATTCATTAGTACTCATTACTATTCATTCTCTTGTCACCTTCATTTTTATCTATTACTTTACCAAACGTAATTTCTCATTCCTATTCAAAGTCATTATCAAATGAAAGCTCTTCTTTGAAGTTTAGACCCTAGAGTCAAGCATGCTAATGATGTCTTAGGAATATATTAGGAAATACAGTAAAGCATTTCTCTGGTATGGCTTTAGCTCAAGGAAACACAAAAAAACAAGTTTATATATAAGACGTATTTAGAATAATACGAATAAAAACCGCCAGTTAATTCAATAGAATAAAGTTAAACATGTAAAGCATGATAACTCCAAGGTCATAGACAGGAAAACAAAATAAAATGACATCAAATATTCAACTTAAAATTAATTATCCTAATTTAGATAAAACAAAATAAAAGGGTTCTAGAAAAAAAAACACTGAAAAGTACAGGTTTTATATTTTACTGATATGAACATTATTAATAATTAAACAATACCTTAAGAATACTCTGCCGTCTCTCCAGACTCCGACGTCGATTTCATAAGATGAACACTCAAAACAATTTAAAGTTAATGTATAAATAGATCTCAGCTTCTCTGTACTGGCATATCTGGTCCGAGTAGCGGTTCTGCGTCCATTGTTCTTGGCTGTGACGTCATTGCAAATTATAATTATGTATGCGTAGCGCCTTTGTCTTGCGTTTAATCGTGTGTATAGTTTCCCTTTGTGTATTTAAATTGAATATGTACAGGGTTCGTAATGTTAACGCTTAACGTACAGATCCGACCAAGTAGCTGGACAGAAGGCACCCTCTCCGCTTACTGCCAAGCACACTCGGTTTCTTTACGGGGGGGACTTCGAAAAATCGAAAATTCACTCGCTACATTACGACAGACATCAACTCTCCATTAGTGTTCTTGACTGGAAGATTGTGAGATATGCTTTAAGAATCACAAAAGTCGCAAAAGCTAATGTGTAAGCAAATTGAAATGAGTGACAGACGCACTGAGAAGGGCTGAAACAGACGGTTGAAACAAAATGAGACTCGAAATTGTTTTGATGTTTATACTTTGACACTTTATTAATGACTGTATATGAGCACAACTGCGTAAGAATATCATTTCAAGTTACATACATGCATACGTACTTTTGTGTATATGTATGTTATATATATAAATATATATACATATATATATATATATATATATATTTATGTGTGTGTGTGGGGGGGAGGGTGGGGGTGGGGGTGTTGTATATATGTATATATACATCTTATCAACTTATAATACATAACTTGCTAATCAGTCAACACCTCTTTCTCCGACTCGCCCTAATATCTTGTCTCACCAGGGAGAGTCATCACCACCTCGACCTCCACCTCCACCTCCACCTCCACCTCCACCTCCACCTCCACCTCCACCTCCACCTCCACCACGGCGTATGGCCTGCACACGGAGGCATCGCCGCTCGAAAAGTGGACGTGGTTGCAGAAGGAGATTCGTTTTCCGGATGGGGTCAAGGAAGCAACGCTGTGCTTGCAACTGGAATTGCAATACGTATATGCCAGTCATGTTGCCATAATAGGACTGAACGCGACTGTTGCTATCCTTGGTAATGATGTTGGTATTATTGTTGTTTGATGATTATCTTTGATATTATTCCTGGCAGTTCTGATATTGCGTATATACTGTATAACATCCTGTTTTTTTTTTTCTCTCTCTCTCTTTCTCTTTCTCTCGTTCTTTCTCTTTCTCTCTCTCTTTCTCTCTCTCTCTCTTTCTCTCTCTCTCTCTCTCTCCCTCTCTTCCTCTCTTCCTCTCTCCCTCTCTCTCTCTCTTCCTCTCTCCCTCTTTTCCTTTCTTCCTCTCTCCCTCTTTTCCTTTCTTCCTCTCTCCCTCTTTTCCTTTCTTCCTCTCTCCCTCTCCCTCTTTTTTAAACTGAAACCAGCAACTCAAGAACAATACAAGATGGTCGTTGGGTGGAACATGGATTTCAAAATCGGCCCTCTGTCCCCTTGGCAGTGGGTTTCTATTTGCATGATTGTCGGTGACAAGAATGATGTAGCAATAGACGGCACGATCTTGCAATCAGCTTCGCCAATCAACGGGACTTTCGTGGACTTTTCGGTATAGAGTTTGATTATATATATATATATATATATATATATATATATATATATATATATATATATATATATATATATATATATATATAATATATATATATATGTATGTATGTATATATATATATATATATGTATGTATGTATTTATTCATATATGTATTCATTCATTTATTTATTCATTCATTTATTTACTTATTTATTTATTTATTTATTCATATACATAAATACATATTTTTTGTGAAATTAAGATTCAGATTTCCTCGTCATCAAGTTCACAGCCTGTATTCCTGTGTTGGTGTTCTATCCCGATTATCCCGCCAGATGGCCTACAACGTCACTGTTAGTCTGCCCGACTGGTACTTCAAAGACAAGGAAATGGTCCAGCCTTTTAGTGGCAGAATTACCATCCCTCAGGTGTTCTCACGGAGACTGAGCGAGCAAGAGGTAATCAACATGTTTTTCTCACGCTTTTGAATATCTTTCTCATGTGCACACTAACAGGACGAAAGAATATTTCCTTTTCTGTCGATCTCTTACAGATGGTAACTCTAGCATCATGTGGACAGCTGGCAGACGATAATTTAGGGGAAGGGGAGTGGCAGGTGTGGTCAGCTGATCACCAAAGGGTTGGCACCATCTTCAGCAACGCATCTGTCTCTTACTATTCACCTGAAGACAACGATACTCCCGGAGAGTTAGTAAAGATTTCTGATTGAAGTATTTCTGTTTATCATTATCTCTCCATCTGTCTATCTATTTGTATATGTTTTGTGTATTGACTTTTCTTTCTCTATATATTTCTCGCTCTCGCTCTCGCTCTCGCTCTCTCTCTCTCTCTCTCTCACACACACACACACACACACACACACACACACACACACACACACACACACACACACACACACATACACACACACATACACACCGCACTCAGATTTAGATATGCAGTCCATCGGCAAAGATATCTTTATTGATAGATTCCTACACAAACACTGAATTATCTGACATTTTATACATTCATACACATGCACCCATACCTACACACGCTTTATTGAATGACGGATCATACAATATATATATATATATATATATATATATATATATATATATATATATATATATATATATATATAGTATGATAGTTAAATATTTCTATCTTTCTTACATAGACTAAAACATGATATCACACTTGGACAGAAAAGACAGGAATAACTTAAAATATGTATTGATGTGAAGAATTTTTACAGAACAAGTTATTAGCAGAACAACAAAGGGAAACATAGGAAAAACACTGAGGAAGCAACATAGCGAAAAGTCCTTTGGGATATACGCGAGTTTTCCTTCATTTCCCTTCGTTATCTTGTTTACAATAGGCATTGATGAAAACAACAACACCAACCGATACTCTCCCCATCAGAAGAACCATTAATAACGACGATTAAAATCCCCAGCTTTCTGAAAATCACCGAAGCGCAAGAGGATGAGCTATGCTTCCCACGGTCTCGGAGCAAATCCTTGGTAATTCGGAGTAGGCTCTTGAATTACGAAGAAGCTCTCGACTTCTGCACGACCTACGGAGGGAGTCTGCCTAACGCATCCAATCCTCAGGAGATGAAGGCGATTATAAAGGTGATTGTTTTAGGATTGTGTGTTGAGAATTATTGGTGTAACTGGGATATCGGCTGACTGATTGTAACTGACTGACTGGTGTTGCAATTCTAATTTTTTTCCTCTTTATATAATTCGGAGTTTTAGGAGTATCTATTTCTATTTATTCATTTGTTATCATGATTATTGTTATTGTTACTGATATTATTATTGTCATGATATCATTGATAATGATATTGATGATGATAATGATAATAAGGAGAGTAATGATAATAGATGTTATCATTATAGCTAGTATTTAGATATTCTTTAGTTTTTGAGTTTGTTAAAGGTTAAAATGGGACAATCAACAACAACAAAAAATTCACAGACGTTAGGTTCTTTCTAACACCAACTTTTTTCATAGGCAATAATATAAGTCACTTTTCATAGCAGTTATGAAAGTGTATGAATAGCGACGAATTAACTCGAGATGCACGCTATGTAATAACTTCTCTCACTCCAGTCATTGTGGTATTATTCATTCTCATCCCTCTGCTTGCTTACATTTGTACCAATGGTCGTTCCTGAGTCCAGTAGTAGATGCAATACTTCAAAAAGATAGTGTATGTGGTCGGAACAGAAGAACAAGCTAAAGAAAACTTCCCCTCATCTTTATATGGTGGCTTTATAATTAGGGGAAATTTCCTTCTAGTAAATAACACTAATTATAGGAGCAGGATGATTGTATTTATTTGTTAATTCCTTATTCTTATGTGTGTTATTTTTTCAATTTCTTGTTTAGTTCCTCATATTATTTTACTTAATCATTCACTCTTCATTTTGCAAATGACTTAGGTTCTAAAAAGATGATTGAGGTTTAATGAGGTTCATGAATATTTATTTATATCTGTAGATTAGATATAGAAATAATAACAGAGGAAACACGTGGAATACACAAGGTCTATTAATGTAGATATTGTCGTGAATGATGCAGTACACTTATATGTCCTAATCAGTAGATATATATATATATATATATATATATATATATATATATATATATATATATATATATATATATATATAGCATATATGTATATATATTATATATTATAATACCTTATATACTTATATATAACATAATCACTTATACACTTATATGTCATAATCAGTAGAGAATGAACTACCCTCGACACTCGAAATCAGATACGTTTCTCTCGTGTACCTGACGACCATTTTGAATTACTCTTACAAATATTATAGTACCACTCTATCTACTTTTACATCAATACACTATAATCCCAGGTACTGACTGCAAGTAGCGTACCAATGCTTAACGCCTGGTGCCTCTCGGAAGCTGACAAATGCTTAATTCTGATGGCGTGGCGAACTGAAGCTTATGAAACGGTCAGTGTACCGTGTGCTGAGTCGACCGTTTTCTTTGCCTGTAATGTGAGTTTCATCTTCTGTTTTTTTTTTTTTTTTTTTTTTTTTTTTTTTTTTTTTTTTTTTTTTTTTTTTTTTTTTTTTTTTTTTTTTTTTTTTTTTTTTTAAGATATTGTTTGAAGATAGATGCCAGTTAACGAATTATGTTATGTGGTATATCAGGGATGGGAAATATGTTGTATAGAAGGAAAGAAAGAAGGGGGGTGTATAATCCCCATTTGGAAGTTCCATCACGAATTTCGACTTTAATATTTAGCTTTATCATCGGCACTTATTGGATAAAACTATTTTACTCAGAGAGAAAAGTACTCTTCACAATATTGCTGAGGTAATTAGAACGTTATTAATGTTGCACAGAAATGTATTGTAAATGCAATCTTAAATCTTTGCATTTTTTTCTAGCTGACCTGTAATGCTAACCATCTCTCGCTGTCTTTTCATCCCGCTTCTAACTGCACATTTCTCACCAGTCCATACAACACGCAGAACACAACACAACACCCAATATAACACGACTCCTCACTTGCGTTCCCCTCACAACCTTACATTCTTTAAACTTTTCCTTCTAATACCAATTCTTTATCTAACCCCCTTTCCCCTTCTCCTTCTTCTCCCCCTTCCCCCTTCTCCCTTCCGCTTCCCCCTCCCCCCTTCCCCCTTCCCCCTTCCCCCTCCCCCTTCCTCCTCCCCCTTCCCCCCCCCTTCCTCCTCCCCCTTTCCCCCTCCCCTTTCCCCTTTCCCCTTCCCCCTTCCCCTTCCTCTACCTCTTCCCCCTTCCCTTCCCTTCCCTTCCCTTCCCCCTTCCCTTCCCCTTCCCCTTCCTCCTTCCCCCTTCCCCCTTCCCCCTTCCCCCACCCCCTTCCCCCTTTCCCCTTCCCCTTCCCCCTCCCCCTCCCCCTTTCCCCCTCCCCCTTCCCCCTTCCTCTACCTCTTCCCCCTTCCTCTCCTCCTATCCTTCCCTTCCCTTCCCTTCCCTTCCCTTCCCCTTCCCCTTCCCCCTTCCCCCTCCCCTTCCCCCTTCTCCTCCCCTTTCCCTCTTCCCCCTTCCCTTTCCCCTACCCCTTCCCCCTTCCCCCTTCCCTTCCCTTCCCCCTTCCCCCTTCCCCCTTCCCCTTCCCCCTTCCCCTTCCCCTTCCCCCTCCCCCCTCCCCCCTTCCCTTTCCCCTTCCCCTTCCTCTTCCTCTTCCTCTTCCCCTTCCTCTTTCCCTTTCCCTTTCCCTTCCCCCCTTCCCCTTCCCCTTCCCCTTCCTCCTTCCCCCTTCCCCTCCCTTCTCCTCCCCTTTCCCTCTTCCCTTCCCTTTCCCCTACCCCTTCCCCCTTCCCTCTTCCCTTCCCTTCCTTCCCCCTTCCCTTCCCCCTCCCTCCCGAATAGGTACCAAGAAACCTGACTTTCGAACTACGCGTTGACGAAGACTCCTCTTTGAATATGCGACTGTATCTGATTCCGGAAGATTTGAATCCGAGGTTCGTCTCGCTGTCTCGAGACCAGATCACCATGAATGAAGCAACTCTTACCTTAGTAAACCATCAAAACAAAACAGTGGCTTCGTCGCTTTATTCGGGGATCCAGTCGGTGGGTCGAAATGAATGGATTTTTGTGACTGGAGACAAGAAAAATATGTCCATTACTGCTTGTTCTCGGGTATGGTACCAGTCAGATATGATTTCCTTATCTTTGTTTTTTGTTGTTGTTGTTGTTATTGTTCTTGTTTGATGCTTATTATCGTTGTTGTTATTGTTTGTGCTGTTGATGTTTGTATTGTGTGTTGTTGTTTTTTTGTTGATGTTTTGTTGTTATTGTTGTTGATATTATTGTAAGTATTGTTCTCACTCTCTCAATTTCACTCTCTCGCTCTTTCAACCCCACTCTCTCTCCTTCGCTCTCTCTCTATCTCTCTCTCTCTCTCTATCTCTATCTCTATCTCTCTCTCTCTCCCTCTCTCTCTGTATCACCAACTCTCCAGATTTACCTTGAAATGCATGTTTTTTTTCACTTTTAATGATTCAAGTCTTTTATTCTTTAATCTTTATCATTGCACACCTTCTCTACGAATTCAAAACTCCCATAAAGTCAACATTCAAATTCGAAACACCTTAAATATTTAATCACAGATAAAATAAATATATAAAACTCAAATATTTAATTCCAGAAATATAAAAGACTCAAATATCTAATTACAGATTTTAAAAAACTCAGATATTTAATTACAGATTAAAAAAAAAACTCAAATATTTAATTACAGATTTAAAAAAAACTCAAATATTTAATTACATATAAAAAAACTCAAATATTTAATTACAGATAAAAAGAAAAACTCAAATATCTAATTACAGATTTAAAAAAAACTCAAATATTTAATTACAGATATATAAAAAAAAATCAAATATTTAATTACAGATAAAAAAAAACAAATATTTAATTACAGATTAAATACAAACTCAAATAATTAATAACTGATTTAAAAAAAAACTCAAATATCTAATTACAGATAAAAACTCAAATATTTAATTACAGATAAAAAAAATATTAAAAAACTCAAACATTCAACAACAGATATAAGAAAAAAATATACAAGAAATAAATCACTCACTCAGCTAACCACCCTTCCAACAGGACGAATTCACCTGCAGTGACGGCCTGTGCATACCACTCAATCAGCGGTGTGACGGACTCGAGGAATGCGGTGATGGTAGCGACGAGTGGTGTTCCGTGCTCCTTCCTCTCCCTCGTACTTACAGGAAGGGCCGCCCACACAAGGACTTCACAGATCTGAACATCACCGTTGCTCGGATGGATCTGTTGGAGGTGGATGTGTATGAGAACGCCTTCAAGGTTAAAGTGGAGGTGAGGGCTTTGTGTGTTGGGTGGGGATTGTGTTGTGTTGTGTGTGGTTTTCTTATGTAGGCTTTTCGTTGTGTTGTGTTTGTTTTGTTTGTTGGTTGGTTGGTTTGTTGTTTTCGGTGGAATTGGGTGATGGGGAGTTCTGATAGATATTGAAATTATAACAAATTACTCAGGATTATATATATTTTTGTGAATAGATAATGTTGAAAATTATCCTTTGTCTCTCTCTTTCTCTCTCTCTCTCTTTCTTTCTCTCTCTCGCTCTCTCTCTTTCTTTCTCTCTCTCTCTCTCTCTCTCTCTCTCTCT
>BOPN01000451.1:75000-77500 GCA_017312705.2 Penaeus japonicus | reverse complement strand
TAGACATTACTCTATATTTCTGGCTTTGCAATCATGAAGCATAAGAAAATTCCTTGGAATAGAAATAAATATATATATATATGTCTGTGTGTGTGTGTGATACATATATTTTTACACAGTATACATATTTACATATATATACACATATATGCATATGTAAATACACAGACACACAGACACACACATACTCACACACACACGCACACACACACACGCACACACACATTATATATATATATATATATATATATATATATATATATATATATATATATATATATGTGTGTGTGTGTGTGTGTGTGTGTGTGTGTGTGTGTGTGTGTGTGTGTGTGTGTGTGTGTGTGTGTACATACACATGTGTGGGAGAGAGAGAGTGTGTGTGTGTATGTGTGTGTGTCAGTCTGTGTGTTAGCAGACATAAAAACCTGGACCATACTTTGCAGAAGTCAGATGAAATCAATGGGACTTTGCTTTCCATTTGGACAGCTGATTGCTTTGCCAACACGTTCCTCAGGGGATCATATACTTCTCGCCAGTATCGTTGTGAAGATCGATTTAAACATATACAATGTGAGGTAAGTAAGACGACGACCAAAAGATAAATCAAGTGAATGCATTGTAGTTGAGAAGAAGAAATAAAAAGTGTGGCACATAGATGGACAACCCAAAGCATTATGTAATGATGATATGTGATGAAAAAATCAGGTGTTCTTATCGTCTCCTTCTAAAACTGGCATTTATTATCTGGAAATACCTCAATGAAAGAGGTTTTACTCGACATATTGCCTGTCCTTTTTTTATCTCTTTTCTTTTAGGTGCCGAAGACTCAAAGGTTCTTCCTCCGTGCTGACAGTGTTGATGATGAGGATATCTTTTATCTCGACCCAAATAGCTCCAAGACTTCCTTCCTCGCTTTATCTGGCAGGCAAATCCAAGCAGATGAGAATTCACTTACTCTCTTTGATTCCCTAGAGCGAGAGGTAGCTTCTGTCTCAGACATTGGGTTGCAGCCCATTGGTCGTTTCCAATGGAAATTTGAGAATGACGTGCAGAAAGTTTTTACCTTCACCGCTTGTCCAAAGGTAAGTAGGTCCCGCACACAGGTTCTCGGAAAGTCATTTGATATGGGACAGACAATTACTAATGATCTAAACACTAATTTTTCTCTACAATAGGACAAGTTTACGTGCAACAATGGGTTGTGCATAAACCTAAACGACCGTTGCAATGGGATAGAAGAATGTTCCGACGGTAGCGACGAGGAATGCTCCATAATGTTACCTCTGCCATCCAACTACCGGAAAGAGCGTCCTCATAAATTCTACACGGACCTCAACCTCACCGTGACCTGGATGGAAGTTCTTGAAGTGGACGTCTATGAGAACGTATTCCGGGTCAACACTGAGGTACGTTAACGCGTTGTTCATCTCGGTATTCCCTCTGGTTCATAACCCCCCCCCCCCCCCCGCCGAGGAGCTTTTAATCAAGCGGATCGTAAATGTGCGATGTCTTGAACAGTTCCACACCAGGTGGCGAGACGGGAGAATACACTTGTCCCAGATGAGCAGCACGGCCAAGGAGAACGTGCTCGATAGACAGGAGATCTGGGTTCCGTCGATAGAACTCAAGAATGCAGTATTTCAGGACATCCTCTCGCACCTGAAAAGAGAGAACGTGAGAGATGCCGTGGTGGCACATCGAGAGACGAACGGCACCATAATGACACTAGAAGGGTTCGAAGGTAAGTGTTGGGTTGATATTGGTGGAGCAGTAAGCCAGATTCAATGTTAGGAGACACTAAGAAGCCAGACACTAAGCCATCTGGATGATTTGAATCTTTTCCTTTCGTCATTCCATCCGAAAATATGATATCACTCACTCCAAAAGTTGAAATATCGTTGATGAATGTGTTGCAGTTTCGCTTTGTAGTGTCATTTGCACCAATAAATGACACGTAGCACTGCAATAAACTGGTACAAATTCACTTACAGTATCGGCCAATGCTCCTCCACTATACCATGGGCATCAAGTGCTACCTCATACCATCAAATCTTTGCTTTGAATCAGACTAAACTGAACCAGAATCAGCCTATGTACAATTATGTATAGGCGAAGTTTGTCTATTGAATAACTTCCCACCTATCTTCCACTGAGTTCAGTTCAGTGTCAAAAATGGAAGTCGACCTTGTGACCGACTACAAGATCATTTGAATTTTACATTATACATTCTTTCCCCGATTACGTTATGTTTTCGTTCAAGTAAGTTCTTTGAACATTTGTGTGCCTTGATTTAATATGGATTGAAGCGATCAAATCAAAAGGTTCGCGGAAAACGCTAAGGCTATCAGAACAAAAGAACATGGATTTGCGTGGTGACAAACGTACCTTTAGATAAGAGCAACTTAAAAGGTCTTTCTTTTTTATAACTTACTAATTCCTTTTTTTTTTCTTTTCTTTTTTTTGATAATCATTAGGGTTTGTTTATAGTTGCTGTTGTTGC
>BOPN01000451.1:55000-60000 GCA_017312705.2 Penaeus japonicus | reverse complement strand
TTTGGGAATCCGATTGAAAGGGTTTCACCGGCGGACTTTGAGGGAGTCGGGAATTTGCAGGTTAGTCTGAGTGTGTACGTGTGTTTGTGTGTTAGTCTGAGTGTGTACGTGTGTGTGTGTGTGTGTTTGTGTGTGTGTGTGTGTGTGTGTGTGTGTTAGTCTGAGTGTGTACCTGTGTGTGTGTGTGTGTGTGTGTGTGTGTGGGTGGGTGGGTGTTAGTCTGAGTGTGTACTTGTGTGTGTGTGTGTGTGTGTGTGTGTGGGTGGGTGGGTGTTATTCTGAGTGTGTACTTGTGTGTGTGTGTGTGTGTGTGTGTGGGTGGGTGGGTGTTAGTCTGAGTGTGTACTTGTGTGTGTGGTGAGTGTGGGTGAATGTATGTGTGTGTGTGTGTGTGTTTGGAAAACAGGCAGAGAGAAAATAAAAAATGTATCCGCATATTCTTCCTTGTGTATGCGTGTAATCGCTCATAAATAAATAAATGAATAAATAGATAAACAAAATAAAGAGCGAGACACAGAGAGAATCTCGCATGACTTCGATTTTTATACATATACAAACCATAATCATATACAACACACAACCCCACCCCCACCCCCTCCCCCACACCACCTCCAACCATACCCACACAAACCCCCCTATCTCAACACACCTCCCCCCCCACCTCCCCCCATCTCCACCACCCACAAACACACGCAATTCACGCCCAATTAACCAAAATCCACATCCTTCGCCAGAGCCTAATCCTACCTCCCGTGACCATCGACCGCCTGGCTTTCCATTCCCTAAAATCCCTAAGGACTCTCGCCGTGCCCTTCCTCTCAGTATCCTTGGTAACAGCATCTCCAGGGATTTTTTACTTCGATTCCTTGTATCTTCAAGAAGTTTTTCTTCCGAAGAGTAATTTTCACTACTTGCCTCCGGGAGTGTTTGAAGGTAAGGAAAAATGGAAGTAAAGTAAAGTAATGAAAGAAAATAAGGAGAAGTAAAGTAATTAAGTAAAGTAAGGAAAGAAAATAAGGAAAAGTAAAGTAAATAAGTAAATAGGTTAAGCAATGAAAGAAAATAAGGAATATGGAAGTAAAGTAAAATAAATAAATAAAGTAAGGAAAGAAAATACGGAAAAGTAAAGAAAGTAAAGTAGAAGTAACGGAAGTAAAGGTGGGTGGGATTGACAAAGTAAAGGTAGGGAGTAATGTTGAATTGAAGATAAGTAAAGAGAAGTGATAAATTGAAGGTAAGTAAAGAGAAGTGATAAATTGAAGATAAGTAAAGAAAAGTGATAAATTGAAGATAAGTAGAGAGAACTGATAAATTGAAGATAAGTAAAGAGAAGTGATAAATTGAAGGTAAGTAAAGAGAAGTGATAAATTTAAGACAAGAAAAGAGAACTGATGAATTGAAGGTAAGTAAAGAGAACTAATAAATTGAAGGTAAGTAGAGAGAAGTGATAAATTGAGAATAGAGAGTGTTGATAAATTGACGGTAGAGTGTATTGCTCCGCTAATGATGGGGAATATTGATAAATTGAGGTAGGGACCAACGATATATTGATGAATAGATGGATTGATTAATGTTGATAAATAATCATATATAGAAGGAAAGAGAAAAAATCATTTATATGGACAAATCGATAGACAGAAAAAGAAATTTATACTAATGGATATAAAAAGGAAGAGAGAGAGAGGGAAAAGATGAGAGAGTGAAAATGATACGGAAAGAGAGACATAATTGAGAGAGAGAAAGAGAGAGAGGTTGTTGTTGATTTATGCCAGGCACGGAAGTTCGATAACTATAAGGAGAAGTTGATGAAGAGAAAAATGTGTGTACATGTGTGTATATATACATATATGTATATATATATATATATATATATATATACATATATATATATATATATATATATATATATATATATATATATATATACATTTATATAAATATATATATATATATATATATATATATATATATATATATATATATATATATATATATATATATATGTATATATATATATATATATATATATATATATATATATATATATACATATATATACGTATTTATGTGTATATAAAGTGTGTGTGTATGTGTGTGAGAAAATAGTCATATTCCAAATACCTATTCCTTTGTTTATCTTACAATCCATTCTGCCTTTTCTCCCCCTTCCTGCCAGGCTTCCCTCGTGGCTCCAAACTGGTGATGGAAAGCTACAACCTGACCTCCCCAGCTGTTCTCTTCAACCTGTTCAGTCACGGTGCCGCCTTGGAATTCACAGGTAAGAGGAGCATTGATAGGACCTTAAATACTTTGTGTTGGTTGGTAGAGAGAGGGGGAAGAGACCGATGTAAGTGGATTGATGGTTGATGATTGATGATTGATGGTTGGTTTGGGTGATAGAGCTATATGGAATCAGAGAGCAAGAGAGAGACCTCTGTGTGTGTGTGTGTATGTGTGTGTGTGTGTTTATTCGTATATGTATCTATCTATCTATCTTTCTTTCTTTCTCTCTCTCTCTCTCTCTCTCTATATATATATATATATATATATATATATATATATATATATATATATATATATATATATATATAAGAGAAAGAGAGAACGAGAGAAAAAGGCAGAGTGAAAGAGAAAAACTAACGCGAAAATCCCTCCACGCCAACCCATACAAAGAAACAAAATCGACCCCCATCTCTCAGCCTCCCTCTTCATCTCCCTCTCATCTCCTCCCCGCAGGCAGCATCACCTGCGGATGTCAACAAGCATGGATTCGCATGACGCCTTTCCTTAGTCTCTCCACTATATCCTGCATTACTGAAGAAGGACAAACACTCCTCCAGGACATTGAGGAAAACGAATTCGTATCTTGTTGTCAAAAGTCGTTTTAATTTTCAAAGTCCTTTTTTTTCGTTTTTTTTTTTTTTTTTTTTTTTTTTTTTTTTTTTTTTTTTTTTTTTTTTTTTTTTTTTTTTTTTTTGAAAATTAGTTTTATTGGTAGTCTTTTTTTATTTGTTCTTGAGGTAGATATAGAATGAATTGTATAATATTAATAAATTATATGGCATATTGGATGTATATTTTGGTAAACCTTTTTTATTGTTGTTTTTTGTCGGTATTTTCATTATCATTGTTGCTATTACTATTATCACTGTTATAATTATTATCATCATCATCCTTATAATTATTATCATTGGCATTAGCATTATTGTTATTATTATTGTTACTATTAGCATTGTTACTATCATTATTATTATCATCATAATTGTTGTCTTCGTTATCACTATTACCATAATCATCATCAATCCTCATTATTCATTATCATTATCATTATATTTAGTTTTGATATTATAATCATTATCATTATTAACAATGTTATTATCATTGTTATTATTACTATTTTCATTACCATTATCATCATTAATATCATTATCCTTATCATTATTATTATCATTATTAGCATTACCACTATCATCATTATCATTATTATTAGTAGTAGTATGAACATTACTATCATTATACTTTTTGTTATCATTACATTCATCTTCATCATTGTCACCATCATCATTTCTATAATGTATTAGTATCAGTATCGTATTACATAATAATTATTATTGATGTGTTTATGAGTAATAATAGCAGCAGCATCGTCATCATCATTATAATCATCATTGTTATTACCATCATAAAATTCCCGATAAATGTTTTTTCTTATTATTATTATTCTGTAAATAAAGGCGATTATTTTTATAGTTACCCCTTAAAAGTTTCTTGTTTTCTTTAAAGCTGTTTTCTTTTTTGTTGGGGAGACTATAGCAATAAAAGGTTTCAATAATCATCATACTGAATTCAATTCAAGGTCATCATAGTACCTTTCAACTATTCCTAGAATGTGATCTTGCATTCTGCAACGAATCAGAGATAATGATCATATATTTTATCCGATCCTTTTTTCGTGTAATGTGTATTTGTCGTGTATCTTTTAGTTATCTTGTAAAATGCTCAGGCAGTATTGATACATTTTCATAACAGTCGGATTTGCAAATAAATTTGCAATATGTTACAAAAGCAAAGATAAATTCAAGAAATACGTAATACATTATATATATATATATATATATATATATATAGAGAGAGAGAGAGAGAGAGAGAGAGAGAGAGAGAGAGAGAGAGAGAGAGAGAGAGATATATATATATATATATATATATATATATATATATATATATATATATATATATATATACATATATATATATATATATATCTGTGTGTGTGTGTGTGTATACATACTTAACTGTCTTACTTCTCACATTCGAAGAAAAAATATAGTGTTACTAATAATGAATAACATGTTGAAACCTTAGCAACGTTGTCTCACAAATGAACAAGCCGCGAGGTAAATTACTGCAAACCAGATGCTTCTATCCAGTATTCCCTCTCCTTCCCTCCTTCTCCCTCTCTCTCTCTCCTTCCCTCCTTATCCCGCTTTCTTTCCTTCCCTCCCCTTCTCCCCTCTTTCCCTTTCCTTCCCCTCCTTCTCCTCACCCTCTCTCCTTCCCCTCCTTATCCCTCTTTCCCTTTCCTTCCCTCCTTCTCCCTCTTTCCCTTTCCTTCCCTCCTTCTCCCTCTTTCTCTCTCCTTCCCTCCTTATCCCGCTTTCCCTTTCCTTCCCTCCTTCTCCCTCTTTCCCTTTCCTTCCCTCCTTCTCCCTCACTCTCTCTCCTTCCCTCCTTATCCCGCTTTCCCTTTCCTTCCCTCCTTCTCCCTCTTTCCCTTTCCTTCCCTCCTTCTCCCTCACTCTCTCTCCTTCCCTCCTTATCCCGCTTTCCCTTTCCTTCCCTCCTTCTCCCTCTCTCTCTCTCCTTCCCTCCTTATCCCGCTTTCCCTTTCCTTCCCTCCTTCTCCCTCTTTCCCTTTCCTTCCCTCCTTCTCCCTCTTTCTCTCTCCTTCCCTCCTTATCCCGCTTTCCCTTTCCTTCCCTCCTTCTCCCTCTTTCCCTTTC
>BOPN01000451.1:50000-52500 GCA_017312705.2 Penaeus japonicus | reverse complement strand
CCCATTCTCATTGACTTAATATGTTCAAGATTAAGATGTTATGATTAAGCCCAAGTGTTAATCCAGTGAAATTTAAGTTATATATCTGACAATTAAAGAAATACACATATGAAAACAATTCTGATGGGGAAGATTTCTCTTTCAAAGACTGTTGATAGTGTAGTTATTAGTGAAAACTACGTTAAACATGACTTGAGGGAATGGATGTGTCAAAACAAAACGCAAGTGTTTATGAATGGAAAAAAGAAAAAAAATCGAGTGCCCAAGATATGACATCAGAACATACTTTTATTTCATAGTACGGTTAATGATGGGGTATCTATTTATGATTGGAGTTGTTGAATGAAAGTTGACCTCATTATCAAATACCTTTCACGTAGAATTAAGATTAAAAATGCTTGAACGAGAGAAAAGTATCATATATATATATATATATATATATATATATATATATATATATATATATATATATATATATATATATATATATATGTATATATATATATATATATATGTTTTTTTTTTTTTTTTTTTTGCAGAAAACGGATTTCAGTTCAATAGGGCAGTTATATAGTCGTACACAAGAATACATTTGCATATCTAGTAAATAAAAAATAATAACACTCCTTAGTGATACAAGTGGGAATACAGTTGCTTCCAGTAAAAAAAAAAATAATAATAATAATAATAGTAATAATCTGACGGAGTGCCACCGGTTACTATTGGTAGCTAAGTTGTAAACAATTATTCAACGTCAAAGGTAAACATATTTTTTAAACTCTTTATCGATTTCATTCAGACAACTCAGCGTGTAGGGGGGTTATAATTATACTAAAACGAAATCCAGGGCAATTAATTTAGGTTATTATTGTGAGTAGTAACATAAATTTTTTTGTAATTAGATTATTTGAACACTAGATAACTATTACCATTATTGTTATCATTATCATTATCTATCATTATTAATTAGCCTTGTAATTCCAAATTCTTATTACTGTATTTACCTTCATTATTACTATCAATGTTTGCTATTAAGATATTGTAGTCACTGTTACAAATATTCTTTATATGTTATCATTGTTATTATTTTATTTATCAAAATCATTTTTACATTCATCATTATAACCATCAATTGTGTTATCGTTAAGATCATAATTACCATCGTTACGATCACCAAGATCATTATTATCCCTATTTAAACGTTATCATTGTTGTCAGTATCAGTTCTTTATCATCAACGTTATCAATATTGATATTATGGTCACTCAATGTTTTTTTTTTTTTTTCATTGTCATTGTTTGCAATAACAGCAGTTTATGCAATGATAATGACAATAACATAAATAGATGTAGTGCTTATGATAATAATGATGATGATAATGAGAGTGATAATAGTAATAATCACTGATAACAATTATATATATAGTTCACATCATATTTAGACTAATATTGTTACTACTAATCATAACGATGATGATAAGAATTAAATGACGAAATTATTGTTGTTCGTTGCTCATATTGATGAACAAATGAATGAAGGAAAGGCAGTGATTACTGTCATTGTAATGATGGTGATGATGATGATGAAACAGTAATGATAATAATGATACTATTGATAGTAACGGTATTAATGACACTTATGATAATGATAATAATTATCATTATCATTTTCATAATGATAAGAGTAATAATGATGATATAGAAAAGGTAATATTGGTGATAATAACAAAAAATAATAACGATAATGATGATGGTAATAATGATAATAATGACAATAATAACAACAATAATGACATTGATAATAAGAGTAGCATTACAAAGCAGGTTAAGACAAATATTGAAAGTGCGAACTAGGGGAGAGAGAGAGAGAGAGAGATAGGGGGGGGGGGGAAGAGAGAGAGAGAGAGAGATAAGGAGGGGGAGAGAGAGAGATGGGGGGGGGGAGAGAAACATAAATACCTATGACAGCAATTAAGCCCAAATACCTTCACAAGTGGACATACAAAGTGACAGGAGCGCCCCCTTGCCTTCTTGCCCTCTTTCTTTCTGTGCTTCCTATCTTATTTCATTCATTTCTTCTATCTTTATATCTTCTTCCCCTTCTTCATTATTAACTTTTCCCTTTCCTCCTCCCTTCCTTTCTTCCCAATTTTTCCTTCCTTTTCCTTTCTTTTCAGCACCGTGTAATTAAGTAGAGTGAGAGAGAGAGAGAAAGAGAGAGGCCGAGAGAAGGAGAGTGATCGAGGGAAGGAGAGAGAGACCGAGAGAAAGAAAGAGAGACCGAGAGAAGGAGAGAGAGACTGAGAGTAAGAGAGAAAGACCGAGAGAAGGAGAGATAGACCGAGAGAAGGAGAGAGAGAGAGACCGAGAGAAGGAGAGAGAGAGAGAGACCGAGAGAAGGAGAGAGAGAGAGAGACCGAGAGAAGGAGAGAGAGAGACCGAGAGAAAGAGAGAGAGACTGAGAGAAAGAGAGAGAGACCGAGAGAAAGAGAGAGAGACCG
>BOPN01000451.1:42500-45000 GCA_017312705.2 Penaeus japonicus | reverse complement strand
AGATAGATATGTATGTGTGTGTGTATTAATATATATATATATATATATATATATATATATATATATATTTATATATATATATATTATAAATCTATTTATCTATTCATTTACTGTGTCCATTATATGATTACCATTATATTTTTTTTACATATAAATGATTATATAACATATATCATTATTTTGCCATTATATCATTAACTGTACTATCTCTCCCATTACATTATCATACACCTATTATTACTCTACCAATTCCCATCGTGTCTTAACCTCACCATTATACTTCAACCCATTACATCTTAACCACATCTATTGTATCTAAAACGGGTTCACACCTACGGATTTCTTCAGAAATATTGCGGTGTTCCCGAGGTCTTCGAAAATTTGAAATATGTGGGGACCTTGTCAGCTGGCTTTCATTAAAGAGCAAATTGGAAATATTCGTCTCTCTCTCTCTCTCTCTCTCTCTCTCTCTCTCTCTCTCCTCATTAAAGAGAAAATTGGAATTATTCGTCTGTCTCTCTTCTTTCTCTACCTCTTTTTCGTTCTCTTTCTCTTTCTCTCCCTATTTCTCTCGCTCTCTCCTCATTAAAGAGAAAACGAATTCTTCGTCTCTCTCTCTCTATCTCATTCTCTCTCTATCTATCTATCTATCTATCTATCTCTCATTCTCTCTCTCTCATTCTCATTCTCTTTCCCATTCTCTCTCTCTCTCTCACTCTCTCGCTCTCTTTCTTTCTCTCACTCTCTCTCTCTATTTTTCTCTCTTTCTTATTCTATGTCTGTCTTTGTCTATTTATCTATCTGTCACTCGGGTAAAGTTCTGTCACAAATTAAGGTTCTGAATGAATATATTTTTATATCTGTATGTATAGCTATATGCATTTGTATATGTATATCTATATGTATTTGTATATGTATATGTATATCTATATGTATATCTATATCTATAACTGTGTTTGAGAAAGTGTGTATCTATGCATGTGTGTACGTAGTGTATGCTTGTGCGTATGTTTGTGTATGTGTGTGTGTGTTCGCCAATCTGTACATGTCTGTACATGTCAATTACCTGTATATACATGTTTGTACCTGTTAGCACCCGCATAACGAAGACGCCACACTTGTAAGCACACACATTTCCGACTGACAGATATCACACATCCTTAAGACGACCCCTTACATATACCCCGACGTAACCCCCCCCCCCACCACCACCAGAGCCCCCCTGTTTTACCCCCATACCCCCTGTTTAACCCCCTCTCCCCCTCTCCCCCTCTCCCCTTCTCCCTCCCCCTTCGCCGGATCGACAAGAATTCGACCGAAGATAAGGAGAAGGGAGGGGTGAGGGGGAGGGGGTAGGGAGAGGGGAAGTGGTAGGTGGAGGAGGTGGGGGGGGGGGGGAGAAGGGAGGGTTTCACACCTTAAGTTGTAAGTTGGACATTTTTGAAATAGTGCGGAAGGAAAGTATTCGAATCAATTGTCTCGGACAACGCCCTCTCTCTCTCTCTCTCTCTCTCTCTCTCTCTCTCTCTCTCTCTCCCCCTCTTTCCTTTTCTATATATATATATATATATATATATATATATATATATATGTCTATATATATATATATATATATATATATATATATATACATATATATATATACACACTTATATATATACATATATATATATACATATACTATATATATATATATATATTTATATATATATATATATATATATATATATATATATATATATATATATATATATATATATAGATAAATATATATATATGTATATATATATATATATATATATATATATATATATATATATATATATATATATATATATATATATATATATATATATATATATATAAATATTTATATAATAACATTCTACACTCTCCACTCTATCTCTCGCCCCACATCTCTCTCTCACCCTTTACAATGTATATAACATATATATATATATATATATATATATATATATCTCTCTCTTTCTCTCTCTCTCTCTCTCTCTCTCTCTCTCTCTCTCTCTCTCTCTCTCTCTCTTTCTCTCTCTACAATGTATGTCTCAGAATCTAACATGAACTGTACAAATCATTTAGGCATAGTTCCTATGCCTATTCATGTGTATACAATGTATATAGTATGAATAAACATATCAAAATCAAATCAATCTCTCTACTCTCTATTTCTCTACTCTCTCTCTATCTCTACTCTCTCTCTTTCTCTCTCTCCTCTCTCTCTCCTCTCTCTCTCTCTCTCCTCTCCCCCCCCCCCCCCTCTCTCTCTCCCCCCCCTCTCTCTCTCCCCCCCCTCTCTCTCTCCCCCCTTTCTCTTTCTTTCTCTTTCTCTCCCCCCCCCCCCCCCTCTCTCTCTCTCTACTCTCTTTCTCTCTCTGCTCATTCTCTCTCTCTCCCTCTCTCTCTTCCTTTTCTCTTTCTAAAAAGTAGTAGTAATGATGGTTGTGTTAATAATAAAAGTAGAAGTATAGATATTAGCAGAAGT
>BOPN01000451.1:20000-22500 GCA_017312705.2 Penaeus japonicus | reverse complement strand
AGAGACAATAAGGCCATATATAGAAGAAGAAGAGAGAGAGAGAGAGAGAGTAAATCAACCCACCTAAAGAACCAAAACCAAGGAAGAGCATAAGGAAAAGGAACAGAGAAGGACTTGAGAATGCAAAGCTATATGGAAAGAAGGAGAAGCAGGAAAGAGAAAGGAATAAGCAATTGGGAAAGGAGAAGAGAGGGGGAGGACAAGCCAACGAAAGAAAGTTGAAAGGAGAGAGAGAAGGAATGTTGTAAAAGAGAAAAGAGGACAGATGAGAGAGAGAAAGAAAACAATAGTGAGACGGAAGAATGGAGAGAAAGGAGGAAAGACAGAAAAGTAAAGACTAATAATGACCAAGGATACAGAAGAGACACATAAAAGAGACAGGAAAGTGGGGGAGGGGGTAGAGAAAGGAAGAATGAAAATAAAAGGAAACTGAAAGAAATTAAGGAGACACAGGATGAATAAATGGGAGAAAAATAAGAAAAAGGAAAAAAAAAAAGAAATCACAAGACGTAAAAGAGACACAGGATAATGAAAGAAAAAAAAAAAAAAAGTGAAAGACTTAACACAGAATAAAGAGAGAAAAACAAAATGAATGACCCAAAAAAGACAATAAGAAACAAAAATACACGAAAGAGAAGAACAAAGACAGAAAAAAGAAACGAGAAAACCTCAAAGGACACACAGGATAAAGAAAGGAAGAGAGAGAGGCAAGGAGACAGAGGGCAACCCAACCGAAGAACCTGAGCGATGCCACGGGTTCTGGCACCCATCCGAGAAGAGCCATTGCCTGCATTGGCCTCTCGAGAGAGCAACGGTGCCAACACAGTGCCAGTCGAGAAGGGTAGACGCCAGCCACGTATATTGCAGAGACTCAAGACGCTTGCACTTGTTATCTCTTCTTCGAATTATCTTCTTTTTTTTCTCAATCTTTTTCTTCTTTTTGTTTTGAGAGGGAGGGGGGTGGGGGGGGGGTTAAGAGCGGTCAATTTGCGTTGTTTCTCTTTTTTTTTTCTTTCTTTCTTTTTTGATGTATTGGAGAAAATGGGATGTCCTTTTAATAAGGGTTTTTAGAATGTGTGATTTGTTGTTGTTTATGTTCTCTTGATTCAAGGAAGGATGATGCATATATTATTTACTTTGCTTTTATCCCGATTAGATTCGGTGAATAAGGGTGAACAATCATAAATGTTGATTTGAGAGGAAATAAAATGCAGTCATTTTACTCGAAGAAATTTCCAAGTTTGGCACTCACCTGATGCGTCTAAACCCCCCCTTCTCTCTCTCTCTCTCTCTCTCTCTCTCTCTCTCTCTCTCTCTCTCTCATCTCTCTCATCTGCCCCTCGACCCTCCCTCTTTCCCCCTCCCCCCCTCTCCCCCTCTCCTCCTCTCTCCCTCTCTTCCTCTCCTCCAAGCTGTGTTATTGCCCCCTATTCATCCCTCCACCTTCACCTCCTCCTCCTCCTCCTCCTCCTCCTCCTCTCCCCTCTTTCCCTCCTCCTCCCCCTCTCCCCCTCTCCCCTCTCCCTCCTCCTTTTGCTCCACACTCTCTCCCCTCCCCCTCTCTCCCTCCTCCTTTTGCTCCACACTCTCTCCCCTCCCCCTCCCTCCCCTTTCCCCTCTCCCCTCTCCCCTTCCTCCAGCTGCATACCCTCTCCACCCTCCCCCACACCCCCACACCCTCACTCTCCTTGGCACCTGCTGCCATGCCCTTAGCAAGCATGTGCATCTCGTTGCCTCATTGTGTATGTTTCCTCCTCATAGCCGAGGGGAAGAGTCTCATGGCAAACATGCGATGATACAAAGGCTATGTTGGTATGTTGACGTCTGTTACTATATGCGGTGGGCGCACATACATACGTACTTACACTCTATACGCACACACAAGCGCTCGAGAAACGCACATTGCTGAATAAATATTTTTGGGATTTGGGCTATGTGATCGTGTATGTACGTGAAGGCTTACGAATATACATGTACACATGTGTGTATCTGCACATTTTCTGATAAATACATACACGATAGGCTATTTCAAACAATTCATTGAAATTGTTGCTATTGCAGTAAATTAATTGGAAGCGAATGTTAGGTTAATCATATAACTTTTTTTTTTTTTTTTTTTTAGTTAGAATACATATGTCAGCACACTTATACCTATTTCGCTTAGTAGACTTATATCAGCATTTATATCTATATCTATATCTACATCTATATATACTTATCTAGATATCAATTCAGCTATTTATATCTAGCCAGCGACATATCCATCTACATATATAGAAATTTATCTATCTATATCTCTATCTATCTCTGTCTATCCAGCTCTCTATTTATCTATCTCTATCTATATATAGCTAGCCACTTATCTATCTCTATCTATATGTATCTAGCTAGTTCTGTGTGTGTGTGTGTGTGTGAATCTATCTATGTATATATCTATTTATCACCCAATCTCTTGTCTTTAGTTTTCTATCCATCCATCCATCTCCAACTTTTTATCTGT
>BOPN01000450.1:484959-487459 GCA_017312705.2 Penaeus japonicus | reverse complement strand
GTTTATTGTAAAATCCACCCCCGTCATTCCCCCACCCTCCCTCCCCCGCTTTTTCATCTCATTTTGTTAATCAGTGATATTTTTTTTCTACGTATCGTTTCGTTAATTTCGCTAAATAACTTTTCGTTAACATTCGATAACGTAATATTTCACATCATTATTTTTATAAAATTTCCGGATGTGTAACATTGTTCTTTATTATGCTACGAATGTTTAACAATTATTCTATGTTATCTTACGTTTGCTATTGTTAGCGTTTCAACGTTATTCGTACTCCGTATAAATTCACATAAAGGTGTGACATTAGTCTTTCATACGAAACCGATAAAATAACTGTTTCGTTTACTTATTTTATCATTCTACGCTTAATTGCTCTGCGTTATCTGTGTGAAATTACGATTACATTTTTCTACTTACAATGCATGATTTGTTTTTCTGTGCGTTAGTTAAGTAAATAACTGTAAATCACATCATATTCTTATGGCAATAACTTCGAAATTTCTTATGTAGAATTTCTAATGTCTGTGTGATTTTCTTAAGTTTTCGTTCCTATGCGATATTTAACAAGTCGACTTCTTCGAACAAAAATATATTCAGTTACACGTTTCAGATTCGTCATTTGATCTCGTGTGATTATTTTTCTTGTGAATTTACATACTTTCCTTTCTTGAATATGGTTTATACTATGTATTCGTGGAAATGTAATTCACTTTGCGTTAACATTTATTATATTTGCTCTTTTATTATGGGACTTTAATATAATTTCTTTTATTCTTGCTTTAATATGCATTTAATTATTAAATGTATTTTGCATATGACCTGACCTCACTTGACCCGTGACCCGTTCGTATGGTCAATCTGGACAGAAAACTTTGACAATGTGTTATATTTTCTCGCGACCATTCTGTCCCTTGTGGTCAAATTCATGACCGTGTGATATTGGGAATAGCATCACATGTGACCCTCGGTCACTTTATGACCGCGTTCTGTATGTGACCTTATCCTATGTCATTCTTGCACGTGTGAATTCGTAAGAAAATCGTTAACGAATATAATTTTTTCTATATATCTTAACTCTGATTTTCTCTACATTTTAATTTATTTTATTGTCTGCATATACGTTTGTATATTTCTAATGCATGACTTATATATCTGCATCTCCTGTAACATGACATACTTTGTCATTTGTGATTCGATTAATGGTCACACTACTGACCTCACTCGGTCACGTTGTAATCCGATGATTGGATTAACAATTTGTACTGTCTTTGTGAAATTCTATATATTTCTCAACATTCGACAGTCAATGTTTTTAATATTTTTTTTACTTTGTGGACTTATGATTGTTGGTAATTCATTACAATCTCTCTGACAATTATTTCATATCTTAACATGTTTCATCACTTCATATTATGATTTATCATCACATTTAGCTAGAAATGTTGACAGATGCATGTTCGTTTCTTAGCTTTATTCCTATTTCATTGTATAGTCATATTCGACTATCTTTGCATTTTTCATTGCATTATTGATTATTGTTACTTCCATATTTCATTGTTTAATTGCAAGTAACTTTGATCATCGTATGATATGATTGTCATTATTTTTAATTCTAAGCAATTGTCGACTTCGACAACATTAAACATATATGTTATCATCATAGGCTTCTCCGAGTTTCCGACCTTTCGAAACATTTCATGGGTCAATCGGTACGCCACATATCTTATCATGTTATTACGAACGCAACGTCCACTAGACAGTCAGAAAAGGCTTTACCATCATTTTCATATTTACAGCTTTTCAGCTTAATTTTGCCTTTCTCCAGCTACTGTACCTCACTTATCGGGCCTTCATTGCATGACGCCCATTGCATATGCATCTCACACCCTAATTTCGCGTATCTATGGTACCACAATTAAAATAACCAATACACATTTTTCGGCAATTCCGGTGTATCAAAAGCTCTTCGGAGATTCAATAACTGACGTCACAATTAATTTTCTCAAACAGAGATAGCGCGCTTATCACTTATCAGACGTTCCAGGCTTGCTACCTCCACATTTTTATTAGCTATGCACATATTAATGGTATTTCTTTCAGTTGCCCCGATCTTGGCTATTACGCCGCACCTTATTTCAGAAGGACGAGTTCGGCCACGCAATTGAAATATCTTAGCATAGTCTAATAATTCATCATATTTATCTTTGTTCTCGAGCTAAGACAGCGTTTCCCCATGGGACGAGTTCAATTTGGCGCATGATCTTACCGACCACTAGCATGGTCAATCAAGGTAAATCACCTATTCCTTAACGGAACGACCTCCAGGTCAATGTTATATTAATAATATTTTTTTCTTTCAGCTCTCATTAACATTTATTTTTTCCAGTCTCATCCAATCTGACTCATGTCGTGCCTTCTAATTCATTGAAGGACTGGATTCGGTTGATATTTGGATTATTTTTTTTCTTTCATAAGCATATTCATGATATTTTTTTTACCC
>BOPN01000450.1:432459-437459 GCA_017312705.2 Penaeus japonicus | reverse complement strand
AGGCTTTTGATAGTATGAATCGCAAAATATTTATGGACAAATGCATGAAACCAAACAGAGATCCTCTTTGGTCCCGGTATTATCTAATAAACAGATCACAATTAGAAAAGATCAAAAATACTCTTCTGGTGTCCCTCAAGGATCGGTGTTAGATCCAATTCTATTCTCTATGTGAGCGATCTATCCGAGTGCTTACAAGACTGCCTCACAGTGACACTCAATTACATTTGACTGGAAATAATGAATGCGTTTCCGAGTCAACCGAAAGTCTTTTGTCGACTGTCAAATTATACTTTTAAAAGATTGGGCTCCTGCTGATTCATAAGAAAACTCAATGCATATTTATGCGCTCACGGTAATGTTTATCACTAGTACAGAATGATGTTTTAAATTCAAATGGAAATATTATAAAACCTAGCACAGCTAGGGACTTTATTTTGATCAACATAGGCTTTTAACGCACATATAGATGAAATGCACAGAAAAGAAAATGGCACACCACTTTAACTCAACAGTATAGTTAAATTCTTTGATACTCATACACAAATCATTGTTGTCCAATCGCTAGTACTAGGCATCGTAAACTATTGCTCAAGAGTGGGGAGTCGCAAATAAAACCCAAATAGAAAGAGTTCAGAAATTTTCGTGGCAAGAGTAGTGTGTGGAGGTTTAAGAAAGTACAACCATGTATCCACCGCTTTCAAGCAACTAGAATGGTTAAAAGTCGATTATATATTTTTATATGGAATGGGTACCTTAGTTTTTAAGATATCAAATAATCAATCACCTGTCTGGTTATTTAACATTTTTACTGTAAACATAATAAGAGGTACAATTACGAGATAGTGCAATGATTTACTAGTTGCCCGAACCAATACTGCAGCTGCATCGAAAATATTAATGGTGGGAGGTCCATTACATTAGTCTGGAACAAGATTCTACCTCAGGTTAGGGACATGGGTTGTCTTCCTGTTTATATAGACAGATTTAAGATTTTTTTTTAGGTTATCCGGCAGGCTAGTACAGTTGTAGTCTCACATCCCCATGGTTGGCAGATCGAGCCCCGTCCAAGCTCGTGAGTTTCCACTTTCCCGTGGCGGTCACTGCCGTGACTGGGCACAACCTTGGGTAAGGACCAGTACTCAACATTCGTTGGCACACTCTCTCACCAGTCAGCACGCGCTGACATAGGTGGACATTTAAGCCCGGTGAAGCACAGGCTCTGCAAATATGGCTTATTCTTCTACTTATATTTTATGTGAACAGAATCAGTCTTTACTACAATTCGTCATTTGCAAAATAGTGCTGATTTGTATTGTTTAAATTCTGTGACATGTATGATATCTTAAAAATATCATACATGTATATTACTGTATATAAATTTACTTTACATTTATTTCATATCAGTATGATGGAGTAATATTGTATAATGTCTGTATGATTTGTATTATAGTATGTGTACTGTAAAATGACCTAATGAAAAACACTGTAAGGAATAACCAATATAAATTGGAAATAAAGATTATTATATTTTTATTGATATTATTACACTCTATCTTTCTCTCTCTCTCACCCTCTCTCTCTCTCTTTATCTTTATACCTCTCTCTCCCTCACCCCTAACTCTCTCTCTCTCTCACTTTCTCTCTCTCCCTCACACTCTCTCTCTCTCTTTCTCTTTATTTTTATATCTCTCTCTCTTTATCTTTGTACCTCTCTCTCTCCCTCACCCCCCCTCTCTCTCTCTCTCTCTCTCTCTCACTCTCATTCTCTCTCTTCCTCACCCTCTCTCTCTCTCTCTCTCTCTCTCTCTCTCTCTCTCTCTCTCTCTTCTCTCTCTTCCTCACCCTCTCTCTCTCTCTCTCTCTCTCTCTCTCTTTATCTTTATATCTCTCTCTCTCCCTCACCCCTCCCCCTCTCTCTCTCTCTTTATCTCTCTCTCTTTATCTTTATCTCTCTCTCTTTTAACCCTCTCTCTCTATCTCTCTCTCTCTCTCTCTCTTAACCCTCCTCTCTCTCTCAACCCTCCTCTCTCTCTCTCTCTTACCCCTCCTCTCTCTCTCTCTCTCTCTCCCCCCCTCTCTCTCTCTCTCTCTCTCTCTCTCTCTCTCTTAACCCTCCTCTCTCTCTCTCTCTCTCTCCCTCCTCTCTCTCTCTCTCTCTCTCTCTCTCTCTCTCTCTCTCTCTCCCTCTCTCTCTCTCTCTCTCTCTCTCTCTCTCTCTCTCTCTCTCTCTCTCTCTCTCTCTCTTACCCCCTCTCTCTCTCTCTCTCTCTCTCTCTCTCTCTCTCCCTCTCTCTCTCTCTCTCTCTCTCTCTCCCCTCTCTCTCTCTCTCCCCCTCTCTCTCTCTCTCTCTCTCTCCTCTCTCTCTCTCTCTCTCTCTCTTTATCTTTATATCTTTCTTTCTTTACCTTTATCTCTCTCTCTCTCTCTCTCTCTCTCTCTCTCTCTCTCTCTCTCTCTCTCTCTTTATATCTATATCTCTCTCTCTCCCTCTCCCTCACCCTCTCTCTCTCTCTCTATTTTTATTCTCTCTCTCTCTTTATCTTTATTCTCTCTTTCTCTCTCTCTCTCTCTCTCTCTCAGTTATTACGTTTTATGATCGAGTCACAAATGAATTTAAAAAAAAACAGTAAACAGAGAAAGGCAGAAAGTTCATTATGACAAATGTAGCAATAATGTTAATGAAAATGTATAATTTTGTAATTCACACTGTAAAATACAGTCTCTGTATCTCTTTTCATAGGGAATATCTGAATACAGCCAAAGATTTTTATTTAATACTGTGTGCATCAGCTATGTTTAGAAAAGATACATGGTCTTTGCTTACTTTATTTCTATGATATGTACAGACATTCTTGCATGTATGTAGGTTTTATGTTTGTTTCTTTGTAAATATCTGTATCCTCTCTCTTTCTATGTCTCTCTCTCTCTACTCTCTCTCTCTCTCTCTCTCTTCTCTCTCTCTCTCTCTCTCTCTCTCTCTCTCTCTCTCTCTCTACTCCATTACAGTCTACGTTGATATTCAACCATGCACTGTCATATCTCTTCCCATATCACTCTTATTCTGTGCTAATATATTTATTTCATGCATTCTTACTGGCCTTATTCTCAGGGTATGAGATGGAGTATCAATACACGGAAACTTCTCTTATACTCGACGTTTTATATATTTTTTTCACTAAATTTATCCCCATGCTAATATTATTTGAGCTTCTGTTGGATCCTTGTTGAATTTTCGGCATTCCCCTTTCTACAGTTCTGTCTTTTAGTCCTCTTCACTTGGGCCCCTATAGTCTACAGGTCTATGGGTAGGTCTCTTATGTTTTGTAGTTCTTTGGTTAGACCTTTATGCTCTGCAGATTTGTTTGTGCTTAGGACTCTTTGATCTACAGTTCTATTATTAGACTTCTATACACTATATATATAATATATATATATATATATATATATATATATATATATATATATATATATATATATATATATATATATATATATATATATTTTTTTTTTTTTTTTTTTTTTTTTTTTTTTTTTTTTTTTTTTCATAGGCCTCTATGCTCTTTGCTTAAGTTCCTCTGCTCTATAATTCTTAAGTTATGCGTCGATGTTCTAGGGTTTTATGCTTAAGCCTCTGTGATTTTCAGTACTGTGATTAGTCTACTGCGTTCTACATGTATGTGCTTAGGCTTGTATGTTGAGTCATAATGTTGCACTTGCCTGTGGTTTCTTCTCCTTTAAAGCGCCGTCGCTGTAATTAGATTCATCCCAATCCAACGGTTGCCAGCTGCTCCTTGATGTTCCGCTCAGTATATACATTGCTGGTGCCACTTGGAGCAGGGAATTACTCGGGCTCTGCTATCAGGAAATGTATGAAGAGAAGGATACATGTGTTTGTTTAATGGGCGAAAAACAAACATTGACTTGGTATTTTTCAAAATGTTTTGTTCATTTGTTCATCGTCTGCGGAAATAATAACGACAATTCTTAAAAGAATATGTCAGATGATATTGAGTTTAATAATGCCTTCATTACCTGAATATATATATATATATATATATATATATATATATATATATATATATATATATATATATATATATATATACGTATATATATATATATATATATATATATATATATATATATATATATATATATATATATATATATATATATATATATATATATATATATATATATATATATATTTATGCATATATATATATATATATATATATATATATATATATATATATATATATATATATATATATACATATATATATATATATATATATATACATATATATATATATATATATATATATATATATATATATATATATATATATATATATATATATATATATGCATATATATATGTATATATATATATATATATATATATATATATACATATATATAAATATATTTTATACATAACATATGTATATATGTTATATATATACACCCACACACACTGTTCTTGTATGTGGAAAAATCACTTACAAATTACATTCCGAAAAGGCGCATTTTTATAAGAAGCTGCGCTAAAGGTGCTTTCCAGCAAGATCAATCCTGGTTTAAGTTATTAGGTACATTACATTAACTGAAATGCTAACGTGCTCTGTTACTAATATTGATATTTTACGACACCAGTTATAGCACTTCGCCGTTTTTTAATCTTTGGGATCGAAAACAAACAACAAAAGGACTAACCAACGTTAATGCTCGGTCCAGTGAAGCAAAGCATCCGGAAATCCCCGTACATGCTAATGCATCTCGGTTCTTGAGGGCATATTCAGGATGAGCGATCCTTTTAGTGATTCTGTGGCCCGATCCCCTGAGCTGCGTTCGTGTTCTCGTCTAGCATTACCCCGTGACGAACATTCTGGCGTAGGGTTCCATCTCATTTCGATCTATTTTGCTGTTGATAGGTTTCATTTCATTTCCTCTCTTTGGTTCTTCCGTGGTTCATTATATTTTGCTATCTCTT
>BOPN01000450.1:417459-419959 GCA_017312705.2 Penaeus japonicus | reverse complement strand
CATTTATCTAGTTTTCTTTTAAACACTTCTCACTGCACTGATTTAGGTTTCTTATATTCTTCGGTATGGTATTAAACAATTTAGGTCCGTTTATTAGGAAACTTTGTTTTTGCATTTTTCTTAACAGGCATGTTTGTGCACTTATCCCAGTGCGATAGCATGTTTTTCCCTGCCTGGGGGAATGTCTTACCTTAATTCCCCCTCCTTCAACAGGTCTTGGATTTGCTGTTAAGTTTTCAATAATTTTCCACACATATATAATGAAGTAGCTCTCTTTCCGCCTTTGTAGTGAGTACAGTCTCAGTTTTTCCCAATAGTTTAGACCCATCATATTTTCTAACTTACGTGTAAAGATTATTTGGACTTGTTCTATCATTATATCTTTTGTAAGATTTGGGCTCCATACTTGGTACTGGTATTCTAATCTTGGCGTCACTAATGTTTTCCATAGTGTTAAAAGGTGTTCTGGGTCTCTTGTGCTAAAAGTCCTCATTACCCATCCACTTATAACCTTTCCTTTGTTGACAATCTGCTCTATATGGTGACTAAAACTCATGTCATTACTCATATAGAGTCCTAGATCTTTTACTACTTTTTTCTCCTCAATCTCCACATCTTCGACAAAATAATTTCTTGCTCTTAAATTTCCAGTTGGACTATATCTTATGATTTCAAATTCATTTGCATTGAAATTCATATTATTATCATATGCCCACTTACAGATAGTATATAGATCCACGTTAAGTTTGTTTTCATTATCTATGGGTGTACTTATTCTTGTATCATCTGCAAATGATGTTACTCTTGAGTGTTTCACACCATAATCAATGGTACCAATCATAATAAAGAATAACAAGGGCCCAAGAACGGACCCTTGTGGCACCCCACTCATAAAGTCGTTTCATTTGTACTTTTTGTTTACGATTTATTAGGAAGTTGTAAATCCATCTTCCAACTTTCCCCCCCGATTCCAAGGTCTTTAATCTTATGTAGCAGAATGCCGTGATCTACTTTGTCAAAAAAAAATGCAAAGTCTAGGTATATTACATCAACTTCACTATTTTCAGTTAGGTCCCTTAGTATGTGTTCGAAGTGTGTCAGGATCTGTGATAAACAAGATCTACCACTTCTGAATCCATGTTGCCCGGGATTTATCTTGTTTTCTTTGTCTAAGAACTGGACAATTTTATTCCTCACAACCCTTTCAAATATTTTTTTATTATATGAGATGTTAGTGCTACTGGTCTATAATTTTTGGCCTGACCTTTGTTTCCACCTTTATATATTGGAATTATAGTACCCTCTTTCAGTAAGCTGGGGATAATCCCAAGTCCAAAGATTTCCTCCACAAAGTTAGCAGTGGCTTTGCAATGGTTTCTTTGCAGTTTTTTAAAAAGATTGTTGGAATTTCATCTGGTCCAGCTGCTGAGTTTGTTGAGATATTACTTACTGCTTCAAGAATATCCTTTTCATTGAATATGAAGTCAGTGAGACATTCATCTTCGTTACTAATAATACTAAAATGTTGTTGTGGGTCTTCTTCATATTCCAATTTGAGTAATTCAGCCATTTCCTTTGAATCAGTTACCAATGCACTATTATTCTCAAGAGGCCCAATTTCTGTTTTCCTCTTTAACCTGTTATTTGCATAAGATAAAGAAAAATATTTGCATTCTGTTTTATAGCTTCCACAGCTCTCTTTTCTTCGGCTGCCTTTTGGTTACTTATAGACAGTTTTAATTTATTTTCTAATAGCCTTATCTCTGCTTTGATCCTTTCTCTCTTGATCTGATCTGTTTTTTTGTTTTTTTTAATTTGTTAACCTTATTTTTCTTGTTTCTTAACATGATCCTTCGATCTCTTGGTATAATATTCTTGTTTCTGTTGTTGTTTGTCGGGGGCATACACATTCTACAAATATCTTTACATGCATTATAAAGCTTCTTTAGTATATCATTTGGTGTTAAGAGGACGTCAATATCTTTCAGTGACTCGTCTAGTGTTGCGTTTATTTTTTTCCAATCTATTTGATTATGGCTAATGTTTAAAGATTTGAGACTTTTCTGCTTCGGCTATCTGTTTTTTCACTACTTTTCTGATTATTTAACTTATTCATTGTGTCTGATTGAGCTGTATAAGTTGATATATTGTGTACATCTTTTCCTATACTAATAAAAACAAAGCCCAGTATATTTTCTTCCCTTGTTGGAATTTGGATGATTTGGTTGAGGTAAAAAAAAATTCTTCCAAATCTAAAAGCATTCTCGCTTGTTGTTTTTCATCTTTAGTGGTATTTGCTCCTATCTTTATTTTTTGTTTTTCAGTCGATAAAGGGGAAATTAAAATCGCCAAGTATCATAATAGCTTCAATTTCCCTTGTATTGACAATGTAATTACTAATAATGCCTAGTGATTCATTGAAAGATGTTTCTGTTGTTCCAGGAGGTCTGTATAAAATAATGTATAGCTCTTTTGTATCTTTTGTCAATATCCCTAGTAT
>BOPN01000450.1:409959-412459 GCA_017312705.2 Penaeus japonicus | reverse complement strand
AGGAATATCAACAGTAATTATATTAAAAACTTTAATTTTGATCATAAAGACACTGATAACAACACCAATAACAAAAATGATAACAACATTAAGATGAAAATAGTAATATTAGCAACAAATAATAATAATAGCCACATTCTCCATAGATAAAGATACTAGACTAATTTCCAGAAGGAGAATTCTCATATAGAGAGTGAGATTTCATATCCAGAGGCGAAAATCTGAATAGACATTTGAATGGCATTTTAAAAGAGAACAGAGTCGGTCTTAATATTCAAGAAACAACAAACGAAAAACTGAGAAGATACAGTCGCGAGATAGACATGTGACTAAGTAACCAAACCAAACAAATAAATGCACAAGAGGAGATACGTAAAGGGAAGAAGAAAAGACAAGATCAAGACAAGAAAATCAGGGCAACCTCGTCATGTTGACACACGAGGCCATCAGGTGAGGTGAGGTCGACATTTGTATGAGGAAGTGAACACGGCGCGAGAAGCATTTCACGGAACAATATCTTCTCCGGATTTTGCTGATATGTTCAGCTGCTGCCTCGACGTTTCAGTCGCTTTTTTCTTTTTCCTTCCTTTCTTTCTATTGATTCATCAATCTGCCTTTACTTTTGTATATATTTGAAAATCAACTGAAGCATATCTAATGACGTTTGTTTGTTTTTGAAACTCGTTCGAAGTTCTGATCAAAGAAATATGACTTCGAATCAAATCCCAGAGACAAAACACTCAGATCTTTATTTGTTTGTAAGTAATCTATTCCCAGGTGTGCCTTTACTTTCAGCCATGCAATTTAAGAATGGCTCTTTAGTGGCAGGTCCGTTTAATGACTGATGGCTTCAAGTGAAATCTGAGTCCATATGTTCCTGTTACTCTGTTTGTCATTCACAACCATTGATGACTTAGTATGAATTAACACTCTGAACTTTAGCTAAGAGTTACTTAACCAGATATCTGCATTTCCTGAACTTTTGAAACTACGGTTATCAGGGAAGTGCCCTCCCTGCCAAGGAAAATACCAGCTGGCCTCTTCTACACTCCACTCCACCAGAATCTTAACGCCAGACAGAACTTCATCCCAGCGGAAAGAGTGTGCCTTCCCGATGCTGAAAGAAAGAGAGTTTTGATGCCTACTGATGCCAGCGGTGGATGATTTCTCTTGACGAGCACCTGAAAAGAGAATGGGAAAATATTATGATTAAGTCGATTTTTGTCCAGTGGATTATTTCAAACGGCCAATTGATCTTCCATAAGAAAAAGAGACAGGCAGACTATGCTGTCATTATCCCGATTAGCATGAAGAATATGCTGTAATATTTCTAATAGAAGCTCATTTTTATCATGATAATGATGATAACTCAGATATTAATAATCAGATTTTATTTAGATGAAAATGTATATTCCTCTAATCATCCACTGCAGTTGTTTCTCCTTTGCACAAGCCAATCTCATGGGAAATGGTTCCAAAAATCTCATTACACCAAGAGTCTTGTATGTAACACCAAAGTGACCTCCTTTAGCAGAGAGGCAGTTTGTTAATTCCTCGACGCTGCAAGCTAGTTTTAGTGCTATGTTAAAGATGTTCAAATATATATCCGAGATGTTCCCATCATATTTACAGGAAAGTCCACTATCTTTAGTAATATTAGTAACTTTCAAAGTTTGTTTGTTTGTTTTTTGCCTTTTCTACAAGATCATGCTCATAATTTCTTATTGAAAAATACCAGTGATAGAGATGAATATCAAAATAATCTCCATATGTGTATATAATGAACCTGTCAGGAGTTGCATGTCACTGACAGAGCGAAAATGCGAAATCCCGAACAACAAATAAAGGTCACAGGAGTTCAGTCGACACAGGGGGAAGTATGAGGTGAGCAATGGACATCGATAGAAAATAATTGTTATATCATCATTTATCAGACGTTAAGAACGAATTGAGAGAAAGTAAATGCCCATGTTCAACCCTATACCCTATGCGCGTAATTTTCTGGAGAACCAGACTAATAAAATATAATAGAAAAAAATGAATGAATTTTCGCATGGGAATATACGAGATTTTCTGCAAATCATATATTCTCCAAATTGATTTTACGAATTAAGCAAAAGCCACCACCTCGTCGTGAACATTTATTGAAAATTGTTGGCTCCATACATATATAGAAGCAGCACTATCCTTTTCTGGTGAAGCAACGACTGTCATTCGATTGTTGTTCAGTATATGGCCATGCATATGTATTGAATGTAACAGATTGTTTAGCATTTCATAAACATATTTCTCATTCGTCCACTCTCTCTCTTTCTCTCTCTCTCTCTCCCTCTCTCTCTCTCTCATTATATATATATATATATATATATATATATATATATATATATATATATATATATTCTTCAGATTATTAGTATTAGTACAAGCACTATTAGCACTAGACTCACTAGTATTGTTAATTATGATTATAATGTATATATTATTAGTATTACTTTACTTC
>BOPN01000450.1:389959-392459 GCA_017312705.2 Penaeus japonicus | reverse complement strand
TTCTTGGAGTATTATCAGTAGAAAAGGATGGATCAGTTGATAACATCAGAGCAAAGCTGGATCTGGAGTTAACATTGGAATAAAACCTGAGTTTGCTGTGATTTAATAGACCAGATTTCAGTCAGCTGTTGTAAACTCTGCTACAATGTTTAGGAACTTTAACATGTCCATTCTCAACAAAGAACATTGATTTATACGCAATCAATTAACTCGTTAGTGTTATAAAGTACTACAGATATTATGATCCTTTCAGACTAAATAATGCAACATGGCATGTTTATAGATTCAGATTATTCCATAGGAAATTCACTCCTGACTGATATTCTTCTCTTGAATATCCTGTCAGGATATCTTCGTCCGTTTTGCCGGCCACTGACACCTTTCACACTTCCTTATGTTAACAGAAGAATCTTCCTGCGTCCTGTTATGTTCCATCTTAAGGGTGATAGTTCTTTGAAAGTTAACGTTACTTGCTTTGATTAATATAATGTCTTTGGCGCATCAGATGCCCGTGTAGCTGTATGGTTGCTACTTATTGGATGCTAACTGAACTTAAGGAATTCTTATCATTACCGATATCATCATCAATGTCGTCTTCATCATCATCATCATCATCAGTATGATTCCAGTCCTAGTTTTCATTATGAAATGGTAATGCTGTTGCTGTTATAGTCATTATCCTTTTCAGTTTCAGAAAACATAAGTTCTTGTTTTGTTTTTGTTAAAGTCACTGTTGATCTTAATAGGATTTTTAAAACACTTCATAATGAATTCTAATAAATACATACAAATAGACTGACACTTATTGATAAGCTGCACAATAAAAGGTATAATTAGGTAAGCCCAAACTTAATTAAAGTCTAAAGTCTCATCGAACGTTCTATGCAAATGATGAACACGAGTCAGATCTTTCATAACTTTTTCCTCAATGCCAATAAAGTCAGCAATCAACACATGAAGAGTAATTTTGTCCATTAAAGTGCGATAGCCATTCCTCTATCGGAACTCTCAAAAAAATATTCATAGTTGATATTTCACTTCAGTCGTTCCATAAACTGAAAATTTGAATGAAAACCTTTGGTCTTTTGTGGAAATCGGAATTGCAATTGCATTTCTCCAATTATTTGATTTTGATCATTCTCATGTCTTTTGGCTCTTCCGTTTTCTTATCATTCTTGTTATTATCATCATTCTGATTATGATTACCATTGTTATTATAATCATCTTTTATTATCAATATCATTATTATCATCATAACTACTCTTATCATTATCATCAGTCTGATTATGGTTATCATTGTAATTATCATCATCATTCTTATCATTACCATTATCGTTATTATTACTATTATCCTTCTGATTGTGATTATCATTGTAATTATCATCCTCATTTTTATGATTATCATTATTATTATTATCAAAATTATTATTAGTATTACTTATTATTATCCTCATATATTCTTGTTTATTTTCAAATTATCCACATTTCGCCAAAGCGTTTTCCAAGACCTGACTATCTGTGACGTTTAGTTCTGTGTGATGATGATGATGGAGATGGTGATAATGATAATGATGATAACACTAATACTGATAATGACAATTATGATGATGATGATAATAATGATGATGATAATGACAATGATAATGATAATAATAGTAATGATGATAATAAGTAAGATGATAATCATAATGATGATAATGATGTTGGTGATGATTATGATGATGATGAGGAGGAGGAAGATGACTATTGTGACGGCGATGATGGTGATAGTGATTGGGATGAAGAGGATGGTGGCGATTATGGTTATCATTATCATTGTTGCTATCATCATTATAATTATGATTGTTCATAGTTTTATCAATATCATTATTTTAATTGATATCAATATCATTGTTACCATTATTATCACAATCATTATTGTTGTTATTGTTATTATCATATTCATTATTATTATCCTTATTACCATCATTAGTAGTAGTATCATCATTATCATCATCATTAGTGTTATCATTACTCTGATTATCTTGATTATTATCATCATTATTATTGTTATTGTCATTATAGTTATAATCATCATTATCGTCATTATTATTATCATTATGACTATCACTTTACAACAACTTTTAAGGTTATTGATAACCTTATTATCATAATTATCATAGTGATAATGATATTTAAAAGATATAATGATAATGATAATGATAATGATAATTATAATAACACGGATAACAAAAGAAACTGATAGAGGTAATGATGATAATGACAATGATAATGATGATAATAATGATACCGAAATAATAACGATGAAGATGATTGTAATGATAACAAAGGTACTGATAAAATGAAATGGAAAAGGAACAAGGAACAAGGATAAAATCAACAACAGTGGTAATAATGATGATATTAGTAACAAAAATAATAAAAAAGTGATAATAATGATGATATTAGTAAAAAAACAATAATAATAAAAAGTGATAGTAATGATGATATTAGTAATACA
>BOPN01000450.1:364959-367459 GCA_017312705.2 Penaeus japonicus | reverse complement strand
GATGAATCTAATATGGTAAAGGATATGTGTATCAGCCATGTTGGTAAAAGAATTAAGTCCATTCATCACAAATATAGCTTCTATAACTCTGGCAAAAAAGGTTACCATTAGACAGATGTACCCCCTCATTTAGATATTGGCTGAGAATATCACCACTCTCCTTATAGATTCTATGAAAACAACACCCGCAAGATTACTCAGGAAAGTGTAGAGGATGTGAAGATAATATTAGTTCCAAGTGGTCACCATCTTGACCAGCAAAATCATAATCGATATTGTCCAACCAAAGAAAATCAAGGGTGCAAGTTTCAGGTGGCGCTGTCAAGCAGTCACCTTGACCCAGTCAATGCCATCTCATGTGGTAAGCTTTCGCAGTTCTGCAAGGACTGCAGTTGAGTCTCTTTATGAGAAGCTAGAGACCACAATTGGGGGTATGAAGACGCGTTCCTCCTGAATCGTCTGGGTCAAGGTACCTCATTCGGGTATATCCATTTCCTCGGGAGGTAAGACAAGAAGAGGTAGACAGAGGTGTCCAAGAAGAATTACAAGAAGAGGAAAGCATGACTAAATGCGAGAAATGTGGTTTATATAGTCTCGTTTTGTTAGACAAGATACTGCTTAATTTGACATTTTATCTTAGTTATTTCTGGAATATTTTGACAAATGATATTCTGTTAGATACGAGGAGTTCAGCTTTTTCAATTATGCATACCTTTTATGGGATTGGAGTCGCCCAATCTCCCTCTCCCCGACTGCCTCGGTATGGGATCGGAATGGGGGGAAGTTTGGCGCATTGGTCTTGCTATCACACAAAAAACTCATGACTGCATTTATGTAGTGTGGGAAGCCGTTTTGTAATTTCGAGACTGATACACACCTGCAGAGCGCTCGGGAGAGCTTACACATAAATTGATGAGGTCTATGTGCTGTATGTATGCTGTGCTCCTGTGACTGTATGATTACTAGTTAAGAGGAATTATTCTTACCAGTCCCTTGTCTGGAAGAATGGCGAGGGCACGTACATACACAACACCAAATGTGCACAAAATGTGATGGGGTAACAATAAGTAACAAAAATGTTAAAAATGGTAAAATTCAAATGTGAACTCTGTGTATACACGTGTATTTTGCTTGCAAACATGTCCCCATCCATTAGAGATAAAGAAAAAAAGTACAAAGAAAGAATACTCAAAACAATATTTTTTTAATTTCGAACAGAGCGACTGGTTACAAACTTGTTATTATTTTGACGACTTAGGTGTTATTTTGTCCGAAAAGACTGAAAATAATTTCTCTAAAAAGCCTTGTTTTTATATGTATTTTTGGCAGCAGTGAGGGAAATGTGACCCTGAAAACGACCCAAAAACAAAGATTGTCAATGATATAATCTTGATGAATACCGATATCAGTCTCTCGTTGCACGTGAGGAAAAATGGGTCTGAGTTCCAAGTCTCTGTCTCAAAAAAATCGAAACAAAACAAAAATAGGAAGATCCCTTCAAAGAAACAAAATTATTCTAGAGATAAGCAACCGAAAAATCGACAGTGTCGTGAAAAAAATGATGTGCATATGCTGTAAGTTTTAATAATCAGTAGCAGAATGCACGAAAAAATACATTTCACACAAAAGAGAATAGCATCGAAAAAAAACATCGATCGCGGGCAAAAACGGGACGAAACAGAAATGCCGTTTTCAGATAATAATACCAATTAATGAGGATAGTAATGGGCATGCTTGCAAATGAGAATCAACAATGAATATGACACCAAAAGTGTACATGAGGCACGTGTGTACATGTGAGGCATATAACCTATGTTAACATACTGCGTATGTTAACATAGGTTAACATACACAGTATTCAGGTTAGGTGTGAGCTTAAGAACAGAAAATTAAATATATATACATACGTACGTGTGTGTGTGTGTGTGTGTGTGTTTTATAGATAGACAGATATATAGATATATATGCAGATGTAGATATACAAATAATGATAACAATACTAAGAACTCTGGTGATGCTTGCAAACATAATAGAATTAAGTTGCTCTCTGAAGAACTAAATTAGAGATAGATCAAATAAGAGACAGAGAAAGGGAGAAAGGAGATCACGACGCAATAGAACAAAAAGACCGCTCCCATGGCAAATTAGATCTCAGTGACCCACAAGCAATTACATAATTATACAAACTCACGCTTTGCACATCCTGCGAACTTTTGAACTGTGCTTAATGTTTTCACATTTCGCCAAAAAAGTAGGCTCATTTACATTTAGGAAAGCTAAGGCAATGGACAGATATATCAAAATGCACAGACAGAAAGGTTCACAAGTAGACAGATATACGAACATAACCATATATATATATATATATATATATATATATATATATATATATATATATATATATATATATATATATATATATATATATATATATATATATATATATATATATATATATATATATATATATGCAAACGCAGTTGCACCTATACGCTGAAGC
>BOPN01000450.1:344959-347459 GCA_017312705.2 Penaeus japonicus | reverse complement strand
ACTAAAAACAGATCTGTAGACCCCTGGTTAAGAACCTCTGCTTTAAAAGGTAGTTTTATATTGTAAATATGTAAAGATTGCATTTTGTATATAAAAGATTATGAATAATGAAGAAAAATGACGAGCAAGAAACATATTAATTCCTTAATTCCACTGGCTTTACTGTTTTTGTTTTTGTTTTTTACCTAAGAAGGATCATGCGGTGCATAATTTTTCACATTATTAGAGAGTGGGAAGTTATTATGACTTTTCTAGTATGCTTTATTAAATGACTTATGAAAAGATATTTCTTGTTTCTGTTTTTTTTTCTTTTTTTTCTTTCTTTCCTTTATCATTATCGCTGTTATGAAGCATTATTATCCTTGGCTGATCTTTCTTACCATCTATTTTTATGTGTGCTTCTGTGTGTGTGTGAGAGAGAGAGAGAGAGTGTAATCCAACGACTATCCTATTTACTGATGTATAATTGAAATCACAAAGAAAAAAGAAAAAGAAAAAAAAAACTTGTGATATAATCTAATCCATTATATGTTTTGTGTAATGTATTTATTCACTTACAGTCTGTCTGTCATCTTCTTTATAGTGTGTATCAACTTTTTTCGGGCATGTTAGCCATTTTTAGTCAAACACTCTCAGTGCAAGTGGTACTATCTCTACATGCTTGAAACTAATTATAGATCGTAATTTCAAAATGTTAATGTAGTAACTTGAATGCAACATCACAGTCCTTGCCATAAGAATGCCTGGCAAAATGTTTCAAACAGGATTTTGCTTAATTTGTCGTTTCCTTTGTATTTGTGTTCAATCTAGATGAACATCCCCAACATTTGGAAACAATTAAGATATGCATGGAATGACATAAATAGGATAAATCATCGACTGATTAATTCAGAATACCACTGGTCACAAATCAACAATGGCGCCGTTAAAGAAAACATGACCTCGATTAGCTAAGTAGCGTTAAGGGGAGGAGCCTGCCCTTAATTTGGGAGAGAAGAGTAGGTGCAGGGCGAATGGATCATGCTGGTCTTTTACCCATTTTGCTAATTGATTCATAAAGGATGGTCTACCTGCAATTGCGCACTATCTGACAGTCACTATCAATACATCTATAGTCACCGGTATTTATCCATCACTCTGGAAGCATGGCATTATAACACCTATTTTCAAATCAGGAGATATAGAGATGAGGCAAATCATTATCGCCCCATCACTCTACCCCCAGAAATGACTAAGGTTCTCGAGAAAATAGTTGCAAGCCAAGTAAGACCATTCTCGGAAGCGAATAACCTATTTGACACGCAACACGGATTTATAAGTAAGCTATCCATCGAAACAGCGTTAATAAAAAATCACAAATGAACTTTGTAATAGGGCAGACAATAACTAGATAATTTTGCTCATTCTATGAGATTTGTTGAAGGCCTTTGTCTGTGTTAGCTTTGGAATCTTTCTCAACGAACTAAGAATATTTCAATAAAAAATATAGGGGTACACATAGTCAGATACAGACACTTTGACACACACTGACAACATTTATATGAAAAAAACGGGCACTTTCATATACCTAAATCACATAAAATTAAAAAAATCCCTACAGAAACAAGAATCGGTTTAACAAACACTATCCCCTATCAGTATCATTAACTACTACCTAAACATGTGGGCTTCAACAAACAAAATACAAATAGAAAAATACAAGAGCCACGAAACTTCGTTGCAAGAGTAGCAATAGGAAATGTATACAAATTCGACCACATAACACCACACATAAACTAACTAAATTGGTTAAAAATCCAACAAAAATACAATTATGACACAAGTATACTAATCCACAAGATCATACAGGGAAAGTGCTCGCGTTGGTTTTTAACTACACAAACAATAGCCAGTATAACGGGAGTAAAACGAGACAGAACAACTCTCTGTATGTCAAAAGATCAAATACAAAAAAAAAATATGCAGATTCGTGGACCAGGACCCGGTACCATCTACCTCATTTTGGAAATATTTCCAACCTAAATACATTTAAAACAAAATTGAAAGAATCTCCTGAATTATCAATGACACCAGGAACTTTACTTCAAGCCAAACATGGTATTCCTGTCAATTGTAATATTAATATTTTGCTCTAATTCTTATTGATATTATCATTATTATCATTAATGATAATGAGAGTAGTAGTAGTGGTAGTAGTAATATTGTTGTTGTCGTTATCAGTATTATTATTGTTGTTATCATCAATATCATCATTACAGTTGCAATTATTTTAATCATTATTATCATTATCATCAATCCTTATTATTATTATTATTATCATTATTATTACTGTTGTTGTTGTTATCATTATCATTCTTATTGCTATCATTATCATTTTAGTATTGTTAGTATTATTATAATCATTATCATTATTATTAGCATAGCATCAGCATTTTCATTATCATCTTTATCATTGTTACTGCTATCACTGTTATTATCATTACCACTACTATGACTTCTA
>BOPN01000450.1:332459-339959 GCA_017312705.2 Penaeus japonicus | reverse complement strand
AAGTACAGTAGACAGGAAAAGGGATAAAACAGAATGAAGGGAGGGGAAAGGCTAAAGGAACGGCAATCTCTGACGTCACCCGTGAAGCGCTGTTTCTGGTGAAGAGGGGGAGGGGGGGCTGCCTGTTCTGAGTATGAAGGGGGGAGGGGGGTAGCCTTTGTTCATGCTGGCACTTTTGGCACATCGTAATTTCTTTACACTTCTACCTCTCTGTCTCTTTGTCTTTTCTGTCACTTTACATTGTATGAATACATGAATACACACAAACACACATATGTATATATGCATATACATATGTGCGTGTGTGTGTGTGTGTGTGTGTGTGTGTGTGTGTGTGTGTGTGTGTGTGTGTGTGTGTGTGTATGTGTGTATGTGTGTGTGTGTGTGTGTGCGTATATATATATATATATATATATATGCTAGACCTTAAGCTACTTTTGGACTTCTTTCCCTTTTTTGATTCCTTGTTCAGAAATGTTCCAGTCGCTGCTGCGGGGAGAGAGAGGTGGGGAAGTGTTCATTACACTTGCTGGGTTTCTTTGCCTAAATTCTTTTTATTTTCATTTCTTCTTCTTCTCCTCCTCTTTTATTACTTTTCTGTTACTTTCTTTCTTTTTCTTCTCTTCTTTTCTTCTTCCTCCTCCTTCTTATTTTTCTTATTATTATCTTATACTCTTTTCAGTGCCTTTAATTTCCCTCTTCCTTCTTTTTTTCTTCTGCTCTCTCTATTTCTCCATTTTCTTTTCTCTGTTTTCTTTCCTGACCTTTCTTCTTCTGCTTTATCCGTCGTTCCCTTCTTTTTTCCTACTGTATCTCTCTTTTTTTCCTTTTATCCTTCCTGTTTCCTCTATATTTCCTTTCTCTTCTTCCTTCCCCTTCCTTCGATATCTTTCCCCTTCTTTTTTTTATCTTCTATTTCCCCATCCTTTCTGCTTTTCTCCTTCCTCTCATCTTCCCTTCCGTTTCCCCTTTACTTCCCTCTTTCTATCTACACGTTTTCACAGAGCTAATCACATACATATAGTAAGCGTAGTAATGAAACAGCTGATCGACGGTTCATGCGCCGCCCACATCGAATCCCGTGCCAGAATTTCGGAATCTCGGAAATTTATGTTAATGATGGAAATTATATAATGACGTTCTATTAGTTATGACAGAAAGTATAGTGCAACGATGATAAATGAGCACATAATTAGAAGTGCTCTTATTGAAAAGATCATTGCATATTACCAGTGATTAGTATAACAGGTGGGTGGTTGTAATTTATTATGCACAATGAAATTTGATTTTCATGTATGATACATTTAATGTTCGGTGCAACGTATATGTGCATCCGTATATGCTTATCTATCTATCTACATACATAGACACATCGACACACGTACACTTACATACGCACGACGCACACGCACACACATTCTCTCTCTTTCTCTCTCTCTCTCTCTCTCTCTCTCTCTCTCACACACACACACACACACAATCCCACACAAAGACATTACACTATATGCACACGTATACAGAGGGATAGATAGGCGACATGTAGATCGATTGATAAATGTGCAGCTAGACCAGTGGATCTCCAACCACTCACCTGATAGTAACCGATGCTTCATTAACGCCAAATAAGATTAAGACCAAAATGAAATCAATTAAGATACTCTGATGCTGCTGACCACGGGTATTGATACTTCCTCATGTGAAAGTATATGCAAAAGTTGACCGACAGAGAAAGAGCAAAGACAAAAAGAAGGATTTTAGGATTAGTCTTAGGTATTCTGCAATGTTTCAAAAAAGAGATTTTTTCGCGTTCATGGTGCATCGTCACAAACTTGCAAGATTCTGCAACTTAATGACAACGAGCAGACCTAGTGGGAGGTTCGGAAATAGGAAAGTCGTATAAATTCTGAGTTAAAGGATATGAGTTGGATAATAAAAGGGAGTGTGTCGAGAAGTACAGTAGACAGGAAAAGGGATAAAACAAAACAGCAGGGAAAGGCTAAAGGAACGGCGATCTCTGACGTCACCCCTTGAAGCGCTGTTTCGTGAAGAGGGGGGCTGCCTGTTCCTGGAGTATGAAGGGGGGGGATAGCCTTTGTTCATGCTGGCACTTTTGGCACATCGTAATTTCTTTACACTTCTACCTCTCTGTCTCTTTGTCTTTTCTGTCACTTTACATTGTATGACACAAACACACATATGTATATATGCATATACATATGTGTGTGTGTGTGTGTGTGTGTGTGTGTGTGTGTGTGTGTGTGTGTGTGTGCGTATATATATGTATATATATATATATATATATATATATATATATATATATATATATATATATATATATATATATGTATGTATATATATATATATATATTTATATATATATATATATACATATATATATATATATATATATATATATATATATATATATATATATATATATATATATATATATATATATATCTGAAGAAGACATCACAATCGACATCGAAATTACGAAAGCTTCCCGACCACAGCAGACTGCGTCCTGGCCATACACAGCACAGCCCGAAGAGTTCTTTGAGATGGGATTCAAAAGCGATGGTCGCTGCACACAAAGCATCAGCAAAACATACTGTATAGTAGTGAATAAACACATTCTCGGATTCATATAATTCAAGAAAGGACGGATAGGAGTCCTTGGGTGAAACGTTTTGAAACATCAGCGAATAGGAACTCGCCTTAGATACTAACGACTCTGGCGCTGTGGGCGGACAATGGACTGGCTTTGCCTAGGGAGTCCATGGAATGTTTTATTTGAAGCATGTTAGGGAAATGAAATACCAGTCGGCCATGGTGGCATTGCGCGATGGACCGCTTTCAAAAGCACTGAGGCTATTTTCCTTTTTTTTTCATATCGCACACACACTCATTCACAAACACACTTACACACACTTAAAAACATACACATACAAATTCATAAATTTTGTGTCCCTGTTATCACAAAATGTTTTGAATTATCATCCCTGTTTTATTGCCTGTTGGATTTCTTCGCTTTGGAGAACTGTATCTGTCGTATACACATTTTGATTAGGAATACATTGATGTCTTTATAGGATAGGTAGTCAGTCAAATTCATCTAATAGATAATGAAAAGAGATAACTTCAAATATTGTTTATTTGTCTGAAATATGTATAAATCCCACTGACAAAATAAAAGATATGTCATTATAGTGTTTGCATGTTTACTTAAAGATATGTATGTGATAACTAATCAACTAAATTCTTGTGACGAGTAGAAGCGATAAAAACAATTATCCTCAGTATCTTTGTCTGCGGAATGTTTGAATTACAAAATAAAGTAAAATGTGTCGACAATTTATGAAAAGTAACATGATGAAAAATATCATCCAATCAAAGCTAAACAAAAATGAATGAATTACTCAGTAAATACTAATAAGATAATAAAGGTACACCACCGATTTTCCGGCATCTGATTATCCGGCAGACTGGTCCTTTCTTTCGTTCCGACAGAATAAGAAGTGGACTTTACCCTGCAGTGGCTTATGCAATTCCATCAATTTCCGGAAAAAATGTAATCAGGGACGGTCCAAGAACCAAAGCTCCTGTATACTATAAGAGGGATAATTTTATTTCATATATATATTTAATCACATAAAGGTGTCATACTTCGTTGGGCAGTTGACTATATTTTCTATATTCTACCATTTCTCTATAGCGTTTCATTTTCCATTTATATCAGCAACTGAGGAAAATCACCCGAACCAGGCGCAGACGAGATACAGATTTTGCACTATTACACACGAACACACCCGTGTGTATTTTCCTCTTCTGTTTCCTGTTTCTTCTACCCTGGTGGCATTGTTCTGCACCTTCTCCGTGTCCAGGCTTAAATCTGGGGCTCTCGTGGCACGCAGGGCGAAGCACTCACGAAGCGATACCGTTCATTATAGCCCTTGACACCAGCCTTGTCCCGCAGCCCACGAATGGCCGCATTCGCTTGCTCCATCAGCTGATTAAATGTAAACAAATCTCTCAGTAGTGAAATTCCAATCGCAGTTTGCACTGCAGTGCGCGCTTGCAAAGGATGTTGCATTATTCGCAAAGAGAAAGAAGATCTGTATCTTATTCTATTCTCATATCAAGAGAGGTGTTGTTTCCTTGAGCGTTTAGCGGGATTCAAATATATTAGTATATATTATTCGTATAGATTACATCTCTCTCTCTCTATCTATATATCTATCTATCTATCTATCTATCTTTCTTTCTATCTCTCATCTCTCTCTATCTATCTATCTATCTCTCTCTCTCTCTCTCTGAAAATTGGAAGAGAAGACTCCGATAGTAAAAAGAAAGGGCGAGGAGGGGAAGCAGGTCCAACCTTAGAAAATGCAGAAGGGGAAGAGGCGAGCGACGAGAGGAAGGGGAAAGGGTCGTGATGATATTTTATGCGAGGAAGAAAGAAGAATTTATTTAGGTGCGCGCGAGAGGCGGGGAACAGGAAAGGGGAAGCAAAGCGAGTTATAGTGGGTTAAAAAGGGGGTTCTTGAACGCGGTAAGAGTAGCTGTTATGTTCTTCGTAGCTTTTGTTGGTTCTTCATCAATCTATGGTTTGGGAGGCAGAACACTGTCTTCTTATTTGCATTGCAATTGAAGTCTGACTAACTTTTTCTTGTTAGGTTTCTTTATAGTATTGTAAGTATTTATATGTTTGACTCTGATGGTGAACTGGAATGAGAACGGATTAAAGCTTGGCAATAGTAACAGGAATGTACAACAGCATCATTATCATAATAGATATATTCTTCATCCGCTCCAAGTCACAGGAAATTGTTCCATAATTCAATGGAAATTTGGGTAGGCTCGATTTATCTTAGATCTGATTTGATTATTAAACTTTCTTTTGAGTCAAAATCAAAGGTTATTAGAGTCTTATTCTGCTACAGTTTTAACGTGCTGAAAACATAAAACTAATCTTTTTTTGCTTGTAAAGACTGGCTTTTTTGTATTTTGCTCTATCTATCTATCTATCTAATTGACTATCTATCTATCTAACTATCTATCTATCTATCTATCTATATATATATATATATATATATATATATATATGCAAACATGTATATATTAGTTTCCTATAGGGAATACGATCTTCCTCATCCCAGCGTCCTCCCAATACCCTCACCAGCGTATATGGGTAAGAGAGGCACACTAGTCTCTGGCGCGAGAATTCTGCATACCTTTTCACTTCACGGGCGACCATTAATGGCTGCTGACACTCCGCACAAAAGGGTCTTCCCCTCCAGCTAGCACCCCACTTATGAGTCATTCTTGTGTGCCCGACCTTCTTCAGCCTTGTTATTACAACTCCCATTTGTCGGTGGAGATGGCCGCGGGTCTCACAACTGCCAAGGGTGTGTCTCTAATCTCCCGCGGTGTATGACTGATGTTTATTTATAGTACGTACCCAATACTCCGTCCTCATGCTACGGAGACTTCCAAGTGTCGTGTGGGAAAGAGATTTTTTGTTCCTATTGTCGATCAATGCAAGTGAATTTGGTCAGAGGGATTTGGGGAGTTTCAACCGCTAGGATCCGAGAGGGAGTTAGAGAGAAGTCTCGTAAATGCTTCTTGAATATTCTATCGTAGGAATGATAAAAGGTCCCATAGGTAGGAGGTCGTAGAATATCATTATCATTCTTATTGTTCTCACCATTGTCGATATCATCATTATTATTACTATCATTATTATTATTATTACCATTATCATTTACTCATATTTTCATTCATCAATGTATTCGTTTGTTTGTTCTTTGTGAGTGCGCTTCCTGATATTCCATAGTGACAACATATCGCAACCTCTGCCACCCTGGCCAACCTCATAAAGCCTACCCTAACTAGAGGAAACTCCCAGCACCTCCCTAGAAGCAATCTAAAACAATCTCATCTAACCTCATAGGCCTATAAAAACCGTCAAAACTTTCTACTGCTATCATAAAACTTCTTTTACAGCCTTTGTTGAGTTCCCTTAAAGGGCCTACAGTAAGAGATTCTACTTTTATATAAAAAGCTCAGAAATAACCGAAGAATAATAATTAAAAACTTCGACTTTCAACTATTGACGGTGCTGTTACTATTACTAATTTTAATAGTTTTATTATCAATTGTAATATCAGTATTATCATTATCTTTTATCCGCATTGTAGAGGGTGATTTGAGAACTCCGTAGAGTTAATTGATGTTGAGTTACGCGTCATGCTCCCAGTGTGGCTCAGGCGCATTATTGAAGACGATCTCGGGTGAAAAGGAGTGAAAGCTCATCCCGCAGCCACCGGTTCAAATAAACTCAACTGGCTGACTAAAAAAAGACAACTTAAAAAAAAGAGGACCATCCATACTATACATCTATTAACACAATCATTTGGAACAAAATTGATATATAAAGACAATACACCATACACTTACTTGGTAAAAATAGAGAGTAAAACCATTAAAGTGCGAGAAACCGCCAGTCAGGCAATCCAAAATACCGTCTGCCACTTCACTGGTCCAAGATCCCTTTCCGTTGAACCGACCTGCGTGACCCTCTATACAGGCAGTTTCCCGCGCGCATGATGTTCTACCCATAATGCAATAGATTTGTATTTAAAAGTGTGAGAGGAACGTTTGAAATTGAACTTAAATATATTTCAAATAAAACGAAAAACAAAATACATATAAAAATTGGTGCATCAAAGACTTAAAACAGGAAAGCAGGAAAAAACGTGAAAGAAAGAATCCGTTTTGGGAAACGAGAGAAAACACGGATATATAAATATATGAAAATGAGAATGAGATGTTTTAGTCGAATAGAAAGAGACAAGATCAAGGCAAGTACAGAATATAAGGTCAAGTAATGTATAAGTAATGTTGTTTAGAGTAGTAGTAATGTAGATGTAGACGTAGAACACGGAGCAATCGGAAAGGTAAGTTAAAGGAACAAAAACGCTCTTCATTCTTGTTCAAAACAAACACACACACACACAGAGCAGCAAATCCAAATTACCATGCAGGGCGGAGAAGTCCGTAGATTCGTCAGTGAAGTCAGGGGAGAGGCGGTCCGTGTAATCTGCGGGATGACCCGCCTGATGCCAGGGGATAATTCACTAAGCGTATTATAACAATTTATTTCTTCAGCTATTATATATCAAAACTAATGATAATATTATCATTATAACTATTATCATCATTATCATTAAGGCTAAAATCTTTATCATTAAAACTATTATCGTTATCTTTAAGACTATGTTATTTATCATCATTAAAGCATTATTATCATTATTATCATTAAAACTTATATAATTATTATCATTAAAACTTATATCATTATTATCATTATCATATCTATCATCATCAAGGAATACTAACAATCTTTCGGTCCTCCCTTTCTCCTCCACCAGTCATCTTGATTTTATCTGATATGTTTTTGTGCAGTATATAAAAAGCTGTGTAGGCTTACAACAAATG
>BOPN01000450.1:322459-327459 GCA_017312705.2 Penaeus japonicus | reverse complement strand
TAACCTCTACTCCATTATATTATGGAGTCAATGCATTTCCCTTTGGCAATGCGTCACTCTTTCCCCAGATTTAATCACCTGACATGGCATCTGCTGCAATGACGTCGATTACATGGGCTCTCATTACATCCGGCACCCATTAGCTTCGTAATGTAACTGCACTTCGACATCCACTAAAATCACTTTCACTCGAATCCCTTGATTAGAGCCAGATGCCAAAGGGCGCTATCCTGTCTAAACGTCGCTAAAGGCACCAGCTGTTCTGCCTGGCTGTCTGAATGGCTGCGTAGCGATTTTTTGCTAAAGGGCGAGGAACCTGACACGTTAGATTTGTCTCAATGTAGCGCGTGAAGGTTTTGATTAATAACGTTTAATTACAGCTTGTGGGGGATGTCAGACGGGTTGAAGGGCAAGTATTTTAGTCTGCTCTTAACATTCTAAAGTGACCGCGGCCTAACTCTTTCATAGGGTAACAGGCTGGAGCTAAACCAAAAACTGCGATTTGTGCTAAGATCTGCTCTACTTAGCGTTAACGTCTCACATCGGATCTGTTTCTGTAAAATCGGAGTAATTGTTCTTCTATATTGATTTATAACTGTCAAAATTCAGATCCATAGGTTAGTTGATAACTCCGCTGTTTATGTGTAAGAGCAACTATGTGTTTCACAGTGTGTTTGTGTGCGTGTGTGTGTGCGTTTACGTTTGTGTGTGCGTGTGCGTTTACGTTTGTGTTTACGTTTGCGTGTGCGTTTGCGCTTTCGTGTGCGTGTACGTGCGTGCGTGTGTGTGTGTGTGTGTGTGTGTGTGTGTGTGTGTGTGTGTGTGTGTGTGTTTATGGATATTTTTGACGCCGCAAACTGAACACAGTATCACTTCGGCAAATTAAGTCAAACATCCGTAAAAGCTTAACCAGGCAAATTCCTTCTGACGTATGCAAAGTTGAGCCGTTTGTCAATAACAGCTGAGAGACCCATCACGTTGGTGCATCTATCAGTGTAAACAGCGGAAAAAACGGGCACTGGACGCATCAGTCTCATAAGGTTTTATTGTGACTGCATCGTTCCACGATTCGATATAAATCGGCCTTCAGGCGCTATATTACCATGAGCTCAGCCTCCCAATGCATTTATCTTGCGATCTGTCACTCGGCGCGTCGCAATCCATCTACCAAAAGCCTTGGAGTTATCTTGCAAAGCTGCTGCCTATCAGTCCCTACATATTCTCCTTCTCTTAAGATTCATAACTGTACGTGTTCTATTGATTGTCTTCTGATCCTAATCTTTTCGTTCATAATGAATAAATTACCCTTATCAAATTACCGGCAAGAAGCATTTCTAGCCTCTCCAATGTAAATGAAGAATATACTGTTCATAAAACTAGTCATCGATACCATAAAAAAACATAAATATTACCCTAATTATTATCTGAAGTTATGTCAAACAAAAATACACGTTTGTTACTTTTCTAAACGTTCTTGACATGTCTTCGATTGCCTGTTACTCTGAAAACAATGTTTACACGAGCTGCTTCGAATGTCTGAGATATAAAACTGAGTATTCATTTCGAAATGTAATTCTAGACGCGACTCCCATATACGGATTGGTGGAGTAAACATATAAAGTGAATATTTACCATTCCACGTCTCCTGTTTTCTGTCCAAATGATGAAATTCCTCAAATCATTAATCTACGTTTGTTTACCGCAGAAGTCAAGAGAAAGGGTGACGAGAAGGCAGCGTAGGTTTAGGCATTCATGATGACATAAACTGGAAATCTAAATGATACAGACACAAACTAACGAAGCCTGCACATGGGCCAGCTTCGAAGATGTACTTCCCTATACTTGTAGCCTTCTCTCATAACAAGTGATGGTCCTTACAAGATGAGTGCCTTAAGTATATCACAGCATGAGGGATGAAACATTATTTAGTAATAAGTCTACATATCTACAGCTAAAAATTATATCTATGATATTATATTATCAATGATGGCGAGACCTCTTACTATCTTACATATGCATACATTTTGTTATTTCACCACGTGGATTCTCCGAAGTACTGCTCATTATGCCTAACCTTATCACAAACGATATCCATTTGAAGAGATCAACAGAAACTACCCTTACTCGCGATCTCTATCTGCACTCTTAGCACTTGGGTTTGGGGTTATGCTTTGTATAGTTTTTATCCTGTTGTACAAAAAAAAAAAAAAAAAAACATCGAGGTCTGGATAGCTTCCATTACTACATTTTTTATAGCTTTCCCAACAAGTCCGGACATGGCATCTTTTGCGCGCTCTACATCAATTTACTTAACTACTTTCATACGCGATCCAGGGGTTAACTGGGCTCAACTTCTCTTTTTGGGTTGGCCTCATTGCTTCTGTTATATTTCCCTTCGTTTTGAAAACGCTCCAGACACTGGCGTTTTTTTTTTTGTTTTTTTTTTTAATGGCGAAGAGACAGTTTCTTGTCATATTTTGTTTGACTCCAAAATGAACACAACAGCCTGTAAAGTCTAGGATAAATCAGTGAGTATAATTAGTCACAGAAATCCCATCTAACCTATTTTTGTAGATTCAAACTCATTCTGTAAGTTCTTCCTAAAAGCTTTCCCCTATTTTTGAATAATTACGCTGACTGCCTCTTAAAACAATGCTCGTTTCATAATTTTTCGTCATGTTTTTCATTCATTACTATTTTTTATGTGCTTTTTCTGCCCCGCTTCCTCTCTGCATCTCTCCTTGTTCTTTCCTCCTTTCCAACTGCAATAGTTCATTGTGTGGAGGAATGGCAACATGGCATGCGAGTTCCATGAAAGGTAAACTGAAATTGTGTTTGAAAAAACGGAGGGCAGAGGCAAGGTTTAAATCATTAAAACAACATTGAACAGACGCATGTTAAACCGTCCCGAACAATCAAATTTTACAGGGAATCTTTTTGCATAAAAAAGATTTGCGAAAAAGTAACTATTCAAACATTAGGACCCCCCACCTCCCCCTCCTCCTCCCCCTTTCCTTTTTCCCTGTGACCTCTCTCGACTCCACAATGTGAAACCTGACCTTGAAATTGTCGATTCCAGTTACATCCTCTCGGTAGCGCCGAGTGGGTCTTGACAACCCACCGTAAAACAAGCTCTTGTTTGACTTCACTTACAGGATTAGAGTTACAGGTGCTGGCGATCCTCTTGACTCGGAAATGAGGAGCAATAAAGCTGGGCAAGATAAGGTTTACACCCTCTTTGCTTAAACGAGAAGGTATTTGACCGTCCCTCTCTCGGGCACGAGTGGGCCGCGCATTTTAATGATTTGATGTTGAAATATTTTAACATAAAATGCATAAACGGGTGTCTGATGTGTAGGGTTGATGCTTATGCTTTCTATTTCAGGCTCATTTCAATGCATAACAAACACATTTCTAAGGCGTTTGGATTCCATATTCTAACGATATGCTCACCTGTACGAGAAGTGTTATTGCTGGCGCTGATCTTAGCCGTGCTTTGCGAATGACACTGAAAGTAGTTTTGGTGTGATCCATAATCAAGACAAAAAATTATTACCAAGGAGTGAATTTATGATATTAATAGAGGAGTTTCTTCAAAGTCGCGAGCTAATGTGTGTCTCGTTAAACAAGGATAGTGATATGGAATAAATCAAGAAATTATACTCATAAAATTGAAAAAAAATACATTTTAGTAGACAAAGTAGGTAACCAAAACTCAAACGTTTTTCGAGAAAGAAAGGTGTAAAAACTACTAATTAGTATACAAAGGGGAGCGACGCCTTTGCCACTTAAGTGGGTCGCAATGAAAAAATAAGAAAGAACATGGACATAAAAGACCTTGTGATATTTCATCACAGAAACACTGTACTGAGGTTAATGCCACAGTCCCACCAGATCATGATGATTAAAGTAGTGTGATTGAATATATGCGATAGAATAAATTATCTCCATTGCCGTATCTTAGACACAGTCAATTAAGGACCTTTGTGAATTTATTGTTCAAGTTATTTCCGGTATCGTTTACACATGATATATAGTGAATCCTTTAAAAGACATAAAGTGAACCCTTTAAATAACATATAGTGAACCCTGTAAATTATAGACTGTATAATTAATTATGTAGATTATATTTAGGGAAGCCAGTAAATTATATGTAGCGAAGCCAGTATATTAAATATAATTAAAAACCTGCAACTGATATATGGTGAAACTTGTAAATGACATACAGTGAACCCTGTAAATGGTATAGTGAACCCTGCAATATAGCAAAGGCAAATTATCTTGATCCAAATGAGGTGAACATTGCATGGGTTGCATAATTAAAGACCCTTGTCAAAACAGTACAGTAACAATGATTCTTTCAAGTATTAGATGAAATTTACGCCACAATGTACCTGAAATGTATTTATGATTTTCATTCGTTCGGGTAAATATTTGCGTAACTTTTGGTATCATTCATAAATGTTGGCATAAGATAAAATATTTTCTTGTGTTTTTTTCTGTGTGTAAGTTAGTTTCTTGTTAGAACTTTGGGAAACATTTTTTTGAATGGAAATAATTCTATACCCAAACCTTTTTTTTTGCACACACACACACACACGCCCACACACACACGCCCACACACACACACACACACACACACACACACACACACACACACACACACACACACACACACACACACACACACACACACACACACACACACACACACATCTCGTTACCAGTGAATGATCAGAACACCTATGGAAAAAAAATCAAATTTACTGAACTGCTGCAATCACGTGCATGACCCGCGAGACGCAGATACAGTCCAGCTTTTTATTTCGGTTCCCGGTGACTGTTTCTCTGTCACTGATTTTGACGAAGACGTATCTTATGGGGATAGGCACGCCCGTGTGTTGTGCCAGTTTTGATGGTGGTGATACTGGTAATGCTAATGATCATTTTGTTGTTAGTGTTTAATGGTGAGTAGTAATGATCGGGATAATGATGAAGAC
>BOPN01000450.1:304959-307459 GCA_017312705.2 Penaeus japonicus | reverse complement strand
AGTGGAGCCTTAATTAATCGCGACTTACGTGTGGTAAATGCGGCTTTTTCCTCGTCTGTCCATTGCCAAGTAGAATCCTTTTTAAAGAGATGAGTAAGTGGGGTCACGTTGGACCCGTAACCTTGAATTAACGGCCTGTAGAAACCTGAAAGGCCTAAAAATGATTTCGATTCCTTCTGGTTCTTAGGTGTTGGAAAGTCGGCAATGGCGAGGTGTAATACCTTTAGATGACAAGGTATGGCCTTAGAATTCTAACTTAGATTTGAAGAACTGACACTTTGTAGGTTGAATAGTTAATCCTGCAGTTGATAGCCTATTGAAAACCTGACGCAATTGATTCTCGTGTTCAGAGAGGGAGGGTGAGCAAATTAAAATATCATCTGAATACACGAGGACCTGATCATTAATTAATCCTGATAGTACAAGTGACATTAATCTGCTAAATGTGAGAGGGGAATTGCGAAGGCCAAAAGGGCATAATAAAAATTCAAAGTGTCCCATATGAGTCGAGAAAGCCGTATATAGCACACTCTCAGGAGCCATAGGAACTTGCAGGAAGCCTTTAGCAAGGTCAGTGGTTGAAAAAAATTCTTATTATTAGAGCCACTGTCTTGCAACAACAATCTAAGATTAGGAATTGGGAAGGGTTCTGGCACTGTTACTTCATTCAACTTGCGATAGTCGACCACTGGGCGGAAAGTATTATCCTTCTTTGGAACAAGGAGGAGGGGGGAGGCCCAGGGTGAATTGCTTGGTTGGATAAGATTCATGTCTAACATTGTTTTAACCTCCTTTTCCAAGGCCTGTCGCTTTGAATGAGGGATCTTATAACTTAATATGTATGAAGGCTTAGCATCAGGCTCGAGGGTAATGGAGTGTTGAAGCAATGTTGTTTTTCCGATAGGACGGTCCTTGGTTGGCAGTACGCTTGGGAATTCTTATTCAAAATTTCATATCCTTCATGAAAATCTAAATATTGCTTCAGAACATGATCAGAGCTCTGCTCATCAGGGGAAGATGATGTTGCAATGGCAGAAAAAGCAGGGGAGGGAACAGGTAAATCAAATTCGCAGATAGGCAAGTCTGTGAATTCATAAGATATTACAGGTACAACAGCGTTAATAGTCAATGGGGCCGGGGTCAGATTAAATACTCTGAGGGTGGAGGGGAATTCCTGTACAGTATAAGAAATCATGACCCAACAAGAGGTGTCCCGGGGTAAAATTAGATTCTACTACGACAAACTTGTGAGCAAAAATTTCACTACCAAGAGAAATATTAAGGACTTTGTTGCCTAAAGCTGATACCTTATCTCCTGTTACCCCGCAAATGGTGGTTTGACTCGGTTGCAAATCTAATGATACTTCAAAATTCCGCAAAGTATCCAACGAGACCACAGAACAAGAAGATCCGGTGTCTAAGAAGAAATATGCAGGCTTGTCATTTAATATAGATGGAAGCAATGGCGGCTGAGTGGTATCATTAGGGATGCAACTAGTCGAGACAATGTAATGTGTTACCGGTATTGTGCTTGTAGTGTTGCCATATCTGGATGTTGTTGGCTTTTCCCTAAAAAATGGCGGTTTGCTTGGCGTTGCTGGAGCAATCTGTGCGTTTGACTCACCTGATCTGGGAACGCTGTGCATGCTGCCCATAGATGTGAGCGTGTGCCATGATATGGATAGTATGGGGTAGAATAACATGAGTGTGCACCGTGACCTTTCGCACAACAGTTGAAACACTGATCCCTGCCCGGTGCCCAGTTCGTGACGCAGGGTCGTCTACGTCTGGGAACATGAGGTGAGTTAGATGACAGGGGAAAGTGAGTCTTATGTCCCGTCTTATATCTGTGAGGGGAGTTGTGTCTGGACTGTTGTGTTTTCGTGTCACTGTTGTGGAACCCCAGGTTAGAGTTGCGTTGTGGTTTGTCGTTTGGTTGTTTGTTTTTGTTTGTGGTACGCAAGGGTGTGTTGTCTTCTGTGGTCGTGTTTGCCTTAGTAGTGGGAACGCCTGCATTGACTGATACTGTGGGAGCCTTCTCTCTGATTGACTTGGCAAATTCGCCGGGTAACTTAAGTAAATCAGTATCTTCACAGGGTTCCCAAACTTGTTCTTGTACAGAAGTAGGCAACGAAGCAACTAGGAGAGATTTCACCATATACGTCATGGAGGAGACGTGATGTTCGTTAAACAAGGACTTGATGTGGGAGTCATGGTTGTGGGGGATACTCTTAACTTATTTTGAAACTTGAACCCGTAGTTGATTGATAAAATATCGAATGTCTTCTTCGGATAAAGAAGCAGACTTTAAATGAATAAGTCTCGCGAACTGAATATGATGACTTACATCCAAGGATTTAAACGAAGATATTTTTTAAATAACTCCAACTGCGCAGATCGGATGGCAATGTCTTGAAGGCGTCAATCGCTTTTCGTATTTCCCCGGAGGTAAGTTCCAAACGTGTTTCTGCCGCGTTTACGCATTTATCACCGAAAGAAG
>BOPN01000450.1:289959-297459 GCA_017312705.2 Penaeus japonicus | reverse complement strand
AATCCTGACGGCGTCCTGCTGGTCGACACGCCCCTAATTGGCTCAGAACAATGGAAAGGCGCTAGACCGTGAAATTGTAATTGACGTGTTTCGAGTACTTATAATGATTGATGGCCTACGACGGGGAGAAGGGAGGAGGGGAATGGAGGCTAGAGAAGGAGGAGAGGGAAGGTGGAGGGGGGGGGGACTAGAGGCGAGACGAAATCTGGCCGAGAGAGAGAGAGAGAGAGAGAGAGGGCTGCGCGCGCTGCTGGAGTCGGTGCTAACGGTTCCCTCTCTTTTCGCACTAGTTTGGGTAAACGTATTTGTGTGTGCGTGCATACAAATGTGTTCATATATATATATAATTATATATATATGTATATATATGTATATATATACATATATATATATATATGTATATATATGTATATATATACATATATATATATATATATATATGTATATGTATGTATAGGCACATATGTGTGTGTATGTGTGTGTGTACTCACACACACACATCATATGCACTACATATACCACACACACACACACACACACACACACACACACACACACACACACACACACACACACACACACACACACACACATAAACAAAAGCTATTCTAGCATGCATGTGTATGTGTTTATCTTATCCTTTGAACAGAATACATGAACAGGTTTCAAGACAATTTAACCTCATGGCCCCCCCTTCTCATCCCCCCTCTTTTCCTGTCATGATAATGAAACGAGAGAGAGAGAGAGAGAGAGAGAGAGAGAGAGAGAGAGAGAGAGAGAGAGACAGAGAGAGATTATATATTAGTGCAGAATGAATAAATAATATATATATATATATTTTTTTCATCAGCCTGTGTCATTCCTGCGCGGCGGGGCTCTCTTAAGAGGGTTGTGAGTACCCCATCTTCATTTCAGTGTAGCACTACTTCGCTAAATACATTGAACAACTCACCGGCCGGGATCCGAACGCTCCAACTCAAATCGTCGTCATTTCGAAGTCAGATGATCCAAACAACCGCCTAGCCCACACACATATTTATGTGTGTGAGTGTTTGAGTGTGTTATATATATATATATATATATATATATATATATATATATATATATATATATATATATATATAATATGAATACATATATTTATATATATATATATATATATAAACACATATATATATAGATATATATATATATATATATATATATATATATATATATATATATATATATATATATATATACAGCAAATATACTTATATGCCCCAACAGAAAGAAACAGTGCAGCGTGCAGTTGCTATATTTGCCTGCACTGGCGCGTTTGCGATCATGACTTCTGCGTGTATAAGTTCTAGAGACGAGTCGCAAAATGTCAGTCAAGAATAAGCATCATAACAATGGACCGACAATTCTGCCTTGTGGCATACTGGCCGGGTATTTACTTAACGAATGACGGTTAGCTATCTTTGTCCTTATACAGCGCTCTGTCAAAACACTTATAAGGTCGAGCACAATAATAGAGCTGTCTTTCTAAGCATCAGGGGCTCCATGTCAGTGTTGCCACTGGCACTGGCACAATTACTTAGACACGTTTTTAGAGAAATCCTGAGAAAGTCGAATGAAGGAAATATGACAGTTGTTAATAGACTCTGTGTTGTTTCTATTATGCCTCACCGATGTCATTGTTTTCTTCTAAATGCCACGATATTCTTGTGTTGAGGTATAAATGAAGAGGAACAACACGTTTGCCAAACAGAACAGAGTATGATGAATGCTTTTTTTTAGGTCTATGACCTTTTTGATATCAGCATCACTTGTATGCTAACCGATCTCTGTTCCAGGGTTCATGTCAGCTGGAAGATTAATATTTTCCTTACTGGAGATTGCGATTAGTGCCTCAGGTTCGTTACGCTGAGAGACAATCGCCAGATAGAAATCTCTGTTGCCACTGAGCGACCAGTGAGTTTTGACTTAAGGTCTTCCTTCCATTGATTAATCGCCTACATCTAGCCAGCTTTTATCCAGCTACATGTTACAGCGTGGTGTGTGTCTTTTGTTTAGGCGTTTGTAGGATTATGATTGAAAGAGCTAGTATGTTGTGAACATTTTACATCTGTTTTAGTCAATTATGCCGACTATGTGAAGAAATTAGTGTGCTAAGTTGTAAGTGGACTAGATAGATGAGACCAATATTGTTAGCGAGTTCTTCAAATGACTTTCTAACCAAGATACAAAAAGGATTTTTTAGTAATTATTTATGGCCGGGTATATATATGTATGTATATGACATGAATGGTCCAAAAGTTTGTCTCTGGAATCTGTAGAGACACATAGGAGAATAGGGTCATGTGTGCTTGTCCAAATCTTTCACCAATGGCTACAAGTGGACACCATATCTATAGCAAGCAATGATGAATTTAGATGTACCATATATTTTGTCATGTCTCAGCCACTTGTATATGAGCTAAGAAAAAGGTCAGGTACTTTGGAACTGAAGTGGATTCAACTCTCTACGAAAAATATCACCATGGACTTGATTACTGGTTGATAGATGAGAGGTTAGATTGGTATTTCGCAGACTTTAGGCTATGAGGTGTTTGTGTACCGTTTGCATAAGGAGAGCTTGTTCTGCGACACTGTTGCAAAGACCGAACAGAATTTTGATGATAGATGGTTATGATTGCAAAATTCACACACGTTATTTTCGTGAGAGTTGTTCTCAAAATTGACATTGGTTACAGTGATGGAACCATCTGTCGGATCTGTGTTGCTGGCTACGATTGATGCTACAGGGTTTACCTCTGTTGGTGCTGTTTGGTACAATGAGGTATGGCTGTGTCTGGCCGGGTGGTTGTTGCGGCAATGACGACCTGTCTGCTGATGGGCTCTAGTTCTTGGGTAGTTAGACTAAATGTGAGTGTGATAAAGATAGCAATGGAGATAGTTCTTAGATCACCTCTCTCTCTCTCTCTCTCAAGTCTAGAGCCAGCGATCTCACTGAGCACAAGTGTTTTTGTCCTCTCTCAGGACTTAGTGACCTGATAATCTTGACAATTAGATCTTTCGAATCTATCAGATAAATAGTGAACCAGTGAGTGACGTTCTGTTTACATAACTGCTATATAATTGCTGTACTGTTGAAATGATAGAAAACTCTAGCGCACGACCTGGTTTTGGATAGGAGCTTCTATTGACCCCTTGTCAATATAGTGAGGTTGAGGAGTGACCATGAAGGTCAGTCCCAAACAGAGGTATAGCAAATAGAAGCAAAACAGCAGCATACCCTGAGTATTCACCCGTGTAGACCTTGTCGGACCTCAGGCATGCCCTGAAGCAATTCGGAGAATACCCTTGTTGGGAAAATCTGACGTCATGCCTAGTGCTGCCATGCATCTGACGTCCCGACCGACCCAGGATTGGACCCCTGACAAGTGAAAGGCCAGTCACATCTAGCAGCGAAGACATCACTATGGATAGTGGCAACAACGACGACCTTAAAGGAAACTGCAAAAATCCGCAAAAGAAAATGAAGAAAACTACAAAGAAAAAAGAGACAGAACTGAAAGGAAAGGATAATGATATTCCCCACAAGACGAAACTGATGATGACGGCTTTATACATGTGCAAAATAAGAAGAAGAAGCACCCAAAGAAATCGAACACTGAAGTCGGACCTATGAAAAACGGAAAAACTCCTCATAACAATCGACGGCCCTTACGACCAGCAAAGTGTGAGGAAGGTTTCATACCTCAATATCAGAGGGTAGGACTAGACTTTCCAAAAGATACAGATGTTGCCTCGAAATACAGATGGCTCTTACATGTAATTAAACAATATCATAGCACTAAAATTATATTTAGGAGAGACGACCACACCTGCATAATGGTTGAAAGAAAAAGAGATGTAATTGAAGATCTTACAAACAATGAATACAGCAGAATCAAACTCAATGAATCAGCGGCACCCAAGGCCAAATCGCCAAGGGTCAACATAATTAGTTTTGGGCTTTGTGTTCATCAAGAGGTGAACGCACTAGAGGCCCATGAATACCTGGCGAGGCCCAAGTGCCTGAAGGGAAAAGAGGCAGTGGTGGCCGAATGGACAAGGAGGACCCTCCCCTCCCCCAGAAAAAGACTTGGTTCCTGGGGCCTACCATCCACTGCTTTCCAGAATCCGCCTGCATGATGTTGCTACAAATGCCAACGTTGGGGGCATGTGGCTGAAAAGTGCAGGTCAAAAACCTACTGGTGCAGCATCTATGCAAGACTGCAATGACAAGATTAAAAAGGGCGAAAAAATATGCAAACAGTGCATAAACTGCTATAAAATAGATGTGTGAGCATGGCATCAGGATTGTCCAAATATGCCCTCTATCAAGAGCAAGAGACCACAACAACCATCATTGTACACACACGACAATGCAACGCATCAGGCAGCTGCATTAGAATATGTACATCCCGGTAATGTATAGCACCAGGTGCGTTAAAATGGGGAATCTCAACCTGAGAGACATTAGATCGATAAATGGCCGAAAGTAGGCTACAACCAGCCTGCTCAACAAGTCGATGGCGTAAGTGATAATGCCGAAGGGCCAGCAGACACAGACCACATTGCAAAACCTAATGTCGGATCATTTTGTTCTATTATCGGAGGTAAAACTTCCTGTAATGCACAGTTCACAAGCAATTTTAAGAGGAGGATAAAATTCCAGTTGACAAGATATATGATTTTGTTCAGTATATTGATGATTGGTACACTAATTAATTTCCAGCCTGCCCATGCAGCTTCAATGATGATTTGGTTTCTGAGATATGCAAGTATCAAGATATTGCAATCCAGAATGCAAAAAAAACACAGAATTATTTTCCAGACTGCCCATGCAGCTTCAAAGATGATTTGGTTTCCAAAATATACAAGTATCAAGATATTGCAATCTAGAATGCAAAGAAAACTGATATCCCTCCCCCAAACCTATATAATAGTAACCAAGATTCTCCATTACCAACCTTAAAACACACTGCTCGAAAGATTGGTAGGGCTTATAGAAGAAACAGAACATCTTCCTTGCAAGAGATCATATACAAACAAACATACATATACATTTATATATACATGCATATATATTTATTCATATATATATACACTCATAAATATATATCTGTATCTCTGTCTATAGGAAAAGCATGGGAGGATATTAATAGGATAAAAGGGAAAAAGACATCTCAGATCGCACATCCAAATCCTCGAGAAAAAGCAAATGAGCTCATCTACAGATATGCTAAGATATCCAGCCCTGACTCACTGAATAGTGAATCAGCTGCTCTCTTACGCGAATCTTATGCAGGCATGAGGGAATTGATTGACTCGATGATTGAGCAGTATGATGATTGCGATGTTTCGTTTACTGAGACCGAGCTTGATGCTGCCCTCACCAGAGGCAATTCAACAGCTCCTGGCGAGGATGGCATCACGTATGACGTCATTAGACTACTCAGAAATGTCCCTGGTGATCCTGTTCTAAGACTATTCCGAGTCATTTATGAAAAGGGTGTGCAACCAAGATCCTGGGCACAGAGTATTATATCACCAATACCAACGACAAATAATCCAGGGGAATAAAGACCGATTTTCTTAATTAGCTGTCTTTGTAAAACTTTTGAAAGAATCATACTAAATCGGCTATTATTTATTGCCAGCTCTTTATGGATTTATGCCAGACAAGAGGATTCAAAATTGTATCACAACATTTCTGTCTATTCATGGAGGCAATGGGTTCACTATTTGCCTGGATTTGAAGTCTGTTTGATACAGCTAATGGGCAAATAATCCTACATGGACTAGCCCTGATGGGAATCGGCGGACATATATTACGTTAGATCAATGGATACTTCCAGAATAGGCAGTCATCCATAGTGTTTCAAAGTTTCAAGGATAAGGATAAGCCAGATTTGCGGAGCAGATGCTACGCCGGGCTTGTACTCAAGAGAGAACAGAGGCCCATGTCGCTCGGCACCCCCAAGGGGGAGTACTCAGCCCTTTGTTATTCAATGTTTTGGTAAACTCCCTTATCAGACATTTTAAACAACAAGGCAATGCTACGATCATAAGCAATGATGACGATATATTGATTCATGCTAGAAATTATCAATATTGTATATGTGCACTGCGGACAATATCGCGGTCTGCAATGAACTAGAATTGATTATTTCAATAAATAAGATAAAAGAAATATATATATAGTCATAATGTAAAAGACCAAGTAGGCAGTTCAATATAGATGGTAATAGTATAGCTCAGGTTGAGTCATTTCGATATCTCAATATTCCACATACGGCCGAAGATGTTGAGGTTGATCAATCAAATATGTAAGAGTAGATTAGCTGCCTTACGAGCAGTTACTGGCAATAATGTAACTTCAGGGGCAAACATACGATTTGTAAGAATGAGGTACACAGTCTACATAAGACCGTTCATTGATTATGCTGCACCTGCTCTAGCAACACAGTCATCCCGAACAACCAGAAGACTAGAAGCAATGCTAAATGTGGCAATGAGGAAAATTCTGGGATGTCCAAATACAACAAAGGTTTTGAACATGAGGAAAGAACTCGGATTGCCAAGCATCGTGGATAGGATTACAGAAATCAATACAATGATAGCAATAAATTAATTAAGATCACAGGATGACAGTAGAGCCAAGGAATCCCTGCTAAATTGCCTTTCCACAGGGCACCACAAATCTGCTTGGGCCAAGAAAACGTGCTCAGAGCCTGTAAAGGCATCCTTTAAAAGCATTAGGTTCCGCCATGGGAGGTAAAACAATTCGATATCATCAAAACAAGTGTCCCTCCAAAAATTAAATTGAAAACAACGCCCACTTGAAAGCGAAATTAAGACAAATTCATGAGATTAAGCAAGAATATGAGATAAAACAACTTATTTTCACTGATGGGTCGGTAGCTTCAGATTCAGTCGCATGTACTGCAATCGTATGCTATGCCAGACTCAACAACTGGGCGTCCATCCTGCAGGCAGAACTGTTTGCTTTACTCGTTGCTGTCAAGATAGCCGATCGTACGGGAGGTAGTACTTTCATCATATCAGACTCCATCTCCTCCCTCCATGCTTTGAGCTCATACAGATATGACAACACGGGAATCGTGTCAACAGCTAGGCATAGGTTAAAAAAATTGTTTCTAAAAAATGTAACCACTAAAATACTGACCATCACACATAGATCTAGAGTTACACGATATGGCTGATGCTCTATCGAAATCATGAAGTCATAGGGATACTACTATGTATGACATTGGTGTAACGACTGAGCATAAAGAAAAAGCTCTTCACTCAGGTTGAAACCGAGAGAAATGTCGAGCAAGACACAAAGTCTAAGCCGAAGCATATCTACGGCTGTACAAACGGAGTTCCAAGGCAGCTTGATGTAGTGACTGCAAGGTTACGGTTTGGCTACAAATATAACTGGAAGTATAGTTTTTCAAACAA